>OZ035881.1:29695508-29996766 GCA_964034835.1 Muscina levida
GCAGTGGTGGGGGAAGTAAAACTGGAAGTTGAAAACGGAGATGATGAACCTGCAAGACAAGTGGTAGTACTGGAAGAAGCAGTTGAGGAAATGGTTACTACAGCCGACGAGGTCGAAGAGCTGGTGCTGCTAGTGGCAGAACTAGTGATGGGTGTCGTTGTGGCAGGGCTAGAACTTGAAGAAACGACTGGAGTTGAGGATGTGCCCCCAAGACACGTGGTAGTACTGAAAGATGCAGTTGAGGAATCGGTTACTACAGCCGATGACGTTGAGGTGGATTCTTTTGATGAGCTGGTGCTGCTTGCGGCCGACGTAGAACTTATTGATGCTGAGGATGTATCCGGAAGACACGTGGTGGTACTGGAAGATTCAGTTGAGGAAACGGTTACCACAGCCGAAGAGGTCGAGGAGGATTTTGTGGAAGAGCTTGTGGTGGGTGTCGTTACGGCAGATGTAGAACTAGAAGAAGCTGTAGCAGTTGTTGATGCTGAAGATGTATCCGGAAGACACGTGGTGGTACCGGAAGATTCAATCGAGGAAACGGTTACTAGAGCCGACGAGGTCGAAGTGGATCCTGTGGATGAGCTGGTGCTGCTAGCGGCAGAGGTTGTGGTGGGCGTCGTTGTCGCAGAGGTAGAACTGGACGAATCTTTAGTAGTTGTCGAAGCTGAGGATGTACCCGGAAGACACGTGGTAGTACTGGAGGATGCAGTAGACGAATCGGTAACTACAGCCGACGAGGTCGAAGAGGATTCTGTGGAAGAGCTGGTGCTGCTAATGGCAGAACTTGTGGTGGGTGTCGTTGCGGCAGAGGTAGAACTAGAAGAAGCGATAGAAGTTGATGATGCTGAGGATGTACCCAAAAGACATGTAGTAGTACTGGAGGATGCAGTGGACGAATCGGTTACTACAGCCGACGAGGTCGAAGAGGATTCTGTGGAAGAGCTTGTGGTATGTGTCGTTGCGGCAGAGGTAGAACTGGAAGAAGCGACAGAAGTTGTTGACGCTGAGGAAGTAGCCGGAAGACACGTGGTAGTACTGAAAGATGCAGTAGACGAACCAGTTACTACACCCGAGGAGGTCGAAGAGGATTCTGTGGAAGAGCTGATGCTGCTAGTGACAGAACTTGTTGTGGGTGTCGTTGTGGCAGAGGTAGAACTGGAAGAAGCTGTATCAGTTGTTGACGCTGAGGATATACCCGGAAGACACGTGGTAGTACTGAAAGATGCAGTAGACGAATCAGTTACTACAGCGGAGGAGGTCGAAGATGATTCCGTGGAAGAGCTGGTGCTGCTAGTGGCAGGACTTGTTGTGGGTGTCGTTGCGGTAGAACTGGACGAAGATTTAGTAGTTGTTGATGCTGAGGATGAACCCGGAAGACACGTGGTAGTACTGAAAGATGCAGTAGATGAATCATTTACTACAGCCGAGGAGGTCGAAGATGATTCCGTGGAAGAGCTGGTGCTGCTAGTGGCAGGACTTGTGGTGGGTGTCGTTGCGGCAGAGGTAGAACTAGAAGAAGCGGTAGAAGTTGATGATGCTAAGGATGTACCCGAAAGACACGTGGTAGTACTGAAAGATGCAGTAGTCGAATCAGTTACTACAGCCGAGGAGGTCGAAGATGATTCCGTGGAAGAGCTGGTGCTGCTAGTGGCAGGACTTGTGGTGGGTGTCGTTGCGGCAGAGGTAGAACTGGAAGAAGCGATAGAAGTTGATGATGTCCCCGAAAGACATGTAGTGGTACTGGAGGATGCAGTGGACGAATCGGTTTCTACAGCCGACGAGGTCGAAGAGGATTCTGTGGAAGAGCTTGTGGTAGGTGTCGTTGCGCCAGACGTAGAACTGGAAGAAGCGGTAGAAGTCGATGATGCTGATGATGTATCCGGAAGACACGTGGTTGTACTGGAAAATTCTGTTGAGGAACCGGTTACTACAGCCGACGATGTCGATGAGGATTTTGTGAAAGAGTTGGTGCTGCTAGCGGCAGAGGTTGTGGTGGGCGTCGTTGTCGCAGAGGTAGAACTGGACGAATCTTTAGTAGTTGTCGAAGCTGAGGATGTACCCGGAAGACACGTGGTAGTACTGGAAGATGCAGTAGACGAATCGGTAACTGCAGCTGACGAAGTCGACGATGACTCTGTGGAAGAACTTGTGCTGCTAGTTGCAGGACTTGTGGTAGGCGTCGTTGCGACAGGAGTAGAACTTGATGAAGCGACAGAAGTTGAGGCGGAGCTGGGTGAACATGTTGTCGAGATAGAAGAGGTCCCTGCTTCTGAAGAAGTCACTGTTGAAGAGATAGTACTGCTTATAGACGATGGCTGGGCAGAAGAACTTATTGTTCGTTCGGTTGTAGCCACACTAGATGTTTGTGCTGACGAACTTGATTCTGATGTTGTTGGCGTTGTTGTTGTGTATTTATCAGCCGATGAACATGGCGGTTTTGGTGTTGTCGTTACTCCACAGTTAGCTGGCTTATCGCATTCAAATTTTACCAAGTTAAACACGTAGTCACCATTACATTTGTTTGTCTCATCAATCCAATTATTTTTGCACATATAGTAGACTTGTGGGTTAATAGGATCCAGTACATATCCACTCGAAATGCCACAACATGGACCAGAACAACCAGCCGGTATGAATGATGCAGCCCTTAAGAGTTCAGTGCAACCTGGATTAGTGATCACGCATGTACCATGCACAGCATCAAAGTAACGGGGACACGAATAAAGTTGCGAGCGACCATATTGACATTCATAGTACTGGCTACAGCTGCCGGGCACCAGAGTTTTAAATCCATTTGGTTTTGATCGACATATATAGCGAGCGTAGAGGGCACTTTCCAAAGTAGCAGCATCGCCGATGGCCAGGACAAAAGCCAAGAGCAGACAGGGTAAAACTACGATAAGGAAGTTATGAAAAAAATTCAATTTAATATTTTTATCGAAAAACTAAACTTACCAAAAATGGTCTTCATTCTGATTTGCAATGAAGCCCACGAACTTTTTCGCAATACTGCGGTAGTTTTCAAGGTAGTGTTGGCCATTTATAGATGGAACAAAAAACAACATATGGGTAATAAAAATATATGTTTTTAAAAAAATAGTAATGTTTGATAAGAGATCAATGCATCAATGCTTCAAAATCTCGTAAAGCAAAAATAGAATATTTTTTGTCTTTCGGTAGACTTTGTTATCACCCATTTGGGATGTCAACAATTTTCGGTTATCAGTTACGGTTACCACTTATATTTTTTGGAATCGTTATTTGAAGACATGTATTTGGTATCTAGAACACTCTAATGCAATTTCTGTGTTGAAACATGCATAACCAGTCAGAGTATTGTTAATTGTTGTACATTTGAAGGTCAAGGAACTGACAACTGTTTGCAAGCAATTGTCTGCTGAAAAGCTGTATTTATTTTGGTAGTTTATGGATCAAATTTTATGGGTTAGAAAGAAGTACTATAGCTGGTTAAGGCTTTGCTCGGTCATTTACGTTTCTTTCATTACACCGTGCAACAGTGGTTTTCACACTAGATGAAGACCATATATACTTGAAACTAGAGCCCTTATGTAGTAAAACTGCATTCACAGTTTATCGCCAGAACGTCAGGATTTGTTTTAAAAGGACTTCAAAGTTTCAAAGGATACACCACTTTCAAAAAATTAAATCAAATATTTCCACGAACCGCTTTACAGGAAATCCGGCAGACGGGACACGGGTACCCGCGCATGAAGATGTGCGACATCTACTATAGCGGCAATGAGGACAAGCAAGAGTTTGGATGTGGATTTGTGGTTGGTAAGAGACTGCGACACCTAGTCTCAAGTTTCAACCCGGTATGTGTACGTATAGCCACCATAAGAGTCAAAACAAAGTGTTTCCACATAACACTTACATATATGTGCCTATGCTTCGATAGAAGAGAAAAGCGATGAGGACAAAGACGAGTTCTACAAGAGCCTACAAAATGTATATGACCGTAGCCCAAGCCATGACATCAAAATTGTACTAGGCGATTTTAATGCTAAAATAGGCAGGGAGACTGCATTTGAGCCTACCATCGGAAAATTCTGTCTGCACACCGAAACGTCGAGAAATGGCATCAGACTGATTGATTTCTCTGCGGCAAGAAATATGGTAGTTAGCAGCACTAGATTTGACCATAAAAATATTCATAAGGCAACATGGTTATCTCCAGATCAATTGACAAGGAATCAGAAAGATCACGTGGTAGTCGATGGAAGGCACGCATCGAGTGTTCTGGACGTACGAGTCTGATAACTCTGCGAACGTTGACTCCGATCACGCAGTTAAGGTACACACAAGGCTAAGCATTGCGAAACACGTACGTAACCAGGCACAACGAAAGCTGGACATCGGTAAGTTGCTGACCACAGAGGTAGCGGATGCCTATTCCAACCAAACGCCAGCTGTTCGTGTTCGGCACAGGGTGAAGAGACGAGAGGCAAATCGTCTTTTTAGACGGGAGAAGAAGGAGCTGAAGAAGAGGCAGGATGAGTGCACAGAGTTGCTCCGAAGGAGAGGGGAAGCTCAAAAATTCTACAAGAGAGTTAAGGCGAGAATGCGTGGAACAGGGTTGCCCTCCTGCAAGGACAACGATGGTCAGCTAGTGACACGGAATCGGATAACATTCTGAAAATATGGAGAGATCACTTCAGAAATTTACTGGATACGGACACCACTCCAGAAGATCCCGCTCCAATCCATGACGATGATATTAGCTATCCACCACCGAGCCAGTACGAGTTACGTGTGGCAATCTCCCGCCTTAAAAACAATAAAGCTGCTGGAGCCGATGGTATCCCTGCTGAATTGTTTAAGGCTCATGTTCTTCTCAGCTCATGGACAACATCTAGTTAAAGGAGAGCATGTCCGATTGAAGTCTGAGTCTGTTATGTCCCATATACAAGAAACAAGATCGACTGATGTAAGAACTACCGTAGAATAAGCCTATTACCATTTGCGTACAAGGTCCTTTCAAGCATATTGTATGAATGTTTAAATCCAATTGTAGAAAACCTAATTGGACCATATCAGTGCGGCTTTAGACCTAGTAAATCTACGAAGGATCAAATATTCACCTTACGACAAATCCTGGAAAAAAACCCATGAAAAGCGGATCGGCACCTACCACCTCTTTGTCGACTACAAGGCTGCCTTCGACTCTCCGATAAGGAATATGCTATATGAGGCCATTTATGAGTTTGGAATTCCTGCAAAGCTGATTTGACTTTGCAGATGTACATTGCAAAACACCAAATCCTCGGTTGAGATAAGTAATAATCCGTCTGAACCATTCAACACGAAAAGAGGTCTCAGGCAGGGCGATAGCTTGTCCTGTGCACTATTTAAGTTAGTTTATGTATTACACCATATTCCACAAGAGCCACATGCCACCAGCCTATGCCAATGATATAGACCTCATTAGCCGAAATCTGCGGGATGTTACTGCAGTTTTCTCATCACTAGAAAAAGAGTCGGGAAAAATGGGTTTAGTGGTCAAAGAGGACAAAACAAAATTATGATTTCGACGAACAAAGAGTCCCCTCGATGGAGACCGACATACTGGGAGTATTTGAGAGAAAAGCCCTCGAAAAATATGGCTCTATGAAAAATGCCCCAAATGCAAAATGCCCCAAAAAAAAAACGAAAAATTACCCAAAATAAAATTGGGCGAAAAAAAATGAAAAATGACCCAAAACTCAAGAACGAAATTTTCCCCAAAAATTATGAAAAATACCCCACAAAATTTATGAAAAATACCCAAAATGGGCGTGCCCCCCACCGCATCCGTCGTTATCAGTTTCTATACTCTTTCTTTAGCTTTATTAAAAGACGAATGCGGTGGGGGGCACGCCCATTTTGGGTATTTTTCATAAATTTTGTGGGGTATTTTTCATAATTTTTGGGGAAAATTTCGTTCTTGAGTTTTGGGTCATTTTTCATTTTTTTTCGCCCAATTTTATTTTGGGTGGGGGGCACGCCCCCCGCCGCATACGTCGAAGTCAGTATCGTAACTATCTCTCTGTCATATTTCATAAGTCGAAAAATAAAGAGAGGGGGGGGGGGGGGGGCGTCCGCCCCATTTCTTTATCATCTGCACCATGCTTTTTTATTTTTCTTTATATGGAAAAAAAATTGGGGTATTTTTCATAACTGCAAAATTGGGTCATTTTGCATATGAAAAATGACCCAAAATTAAAAAACGAAATTTTACCTAAAATAAATGAAAAGTTCCCCAAAATTTATGGGGGATTTTTCATATGAAAAATTCCCCAATTTTGTATGGAAATTTTTTTGGGTAATTTTTCGTTTTTTTTTTGGGGCATTTTTCATAGAGCCGAAAAATATATTGACCTATCTGTGTCGACGATGAGTTTCGCCATCGGATGAACCATGAGCTGTATGAGCTTTACCACGACATTGACGTAGCTAAAAGAGCCAGAATCCAACGACTACGATGGTTGGAACATGTTGCCAGAATGGATGTAAATGCTCCAGCGAGAATGGTATTTTATTATTATATAATCCAATGGGATTGCAAAGAAGTGCCAGCTAAGTAAGTAAGTAAGTAGGTTGCGCACGATATATATGCTAAGATTGTGACCTAAGATTGTAAATGGTAAGTTTATGACTTCAGAATCTAACATTTATTAGTATTTATAAATTAAAGCAGAATTCCCTCCTAAGTTACAATGTTACATTTGGGCAGTTGCCATTTTATTCTGTAACTCACCAATATAATCACCAGATCTTGTAAAACATCTTTCTTTATGCCATTAGAAGCCGGATGTGCTGGTCTTCTAATTACTTCCATTTATTTGCTGTTTTATGAAAATTTTAATTAAATCCTTATGTTGCACTTATTACTTCTAGGTAAACTGCACAACATCTTTATGCCAGCTCTAAACAGATCCCCCCACCCCTCTTACCATCCTTTATGTAAATATCTCAAGCATACAATTATCCAGGAGAGGAGGAGATGCTATATTGTAGTTATGAGATATCAAGACTGCAATTAATTAAAATTTCTCCTAAAATAGTTGGCATTAATATTTTGGCAATCGAGAATATTTGTAGCTACAAATATTGTAATTCTGAGATTCAAATGCCACAAAATGTAGCAAGTATTTATGCACAAGTACCATTAACGTCATCATGATGAACAAGAGCTGTATCGTTGTGATAATCATCATCATCATTATCATTATGCATACCGCAAGAACTGGCAACAACAATAATAACAATATCCTCATTTTCTTGCTCATTACCATTCCTGGAAACCCTCCACACTGAATATTTTACCACCATCGTCACATTGTAATTTCAAAATATTTCCCGTTTCCTCAACACACACAGCCTCCCACACAGGCGCACACACACAGGATAAGCTATAATGAATGCGCTTCACTACAACTACTTATGAGTGGCACTAGTAGTGCCATTTAATGCTGGTTGCAATTGGTAGTGGCGGTGGTTGCCCTTGTCGTTGCACAGCATACATTGTCAGCGACAGCAATCATTGCATACAGCGACATTAGCAGCAGCATCAACGTCAACAACAGTAGCGGCAGCAGCATGCGACAACAACACCATTACCAAAAATCCGACAGACACCGTACTTATACATATTCATAAGCAGTTGTCACTTGCAATTGTCGAGCCGCATCCGTCTGGCTTCGCAAATGGTGTCGTCCCGGCCATTTTGAAAATTTTTAATTTGAGTGGTCAGAAAGTGTCTCCACATGGTGATGTTAATTTATCAAAGGAATTTCAAGCAATTGTTTAATTATTTCGATATCATTGCGAAACGCATGCGACTGCGTAGCACTGTGGGCATGGGAAGAATTAATTTGGTGCATCTTAACTTTTAGCTGAATAAGTGTGTTTTTTGTATATGTGATATAACAGGACCTAGCCACGCTCTTTCTGGTACCTCCCATACAAATGGACTGCCACATGAAAAACATTGAGTCGGGAAGGAGAACCCCAGAAAAAAATTCGGAACATTATAGCTATATACGAGGATGCACAACCACAACTGCTTAAAACGAGAGCATCAGCAATCCATATCATACCAAGGCTGAAGTAAAATAATACCCTTTATTACCTCAACTGTTAACTGTTTAACATATTTAAAAAGACGTCACACATTGAGAAGCAGTCGACAGAAGTGAGTCTAGAGATACATGAGGACAAAACCATATTATTTGTTTTAATAAACAAAGAGCCTAATCGCTAAGGACGCAGCGTGTGAACGTTGACAACAATATCTATATAGTTAAAAATAAATTGCTATGCGTCAGACTTGTCAAAACATAAAAACGGCTGGACCGATTTCCCACATACCAATTACTGAACATCGAATTCAATAGGCTATCAAAAGTTTCCTCTCTTTTAAATAACTGGGTTCCGATGGAATTGTTCCCGCGGATCTACAAAAGAACAACGAAGTATTGACGCCCTGACTTCTGATAATCTTCAAAGCCTGTATGAAGCTGTCGCACATTATAACAACCTACAAAATTATATTTTTCCCTAAAGGGGGTAAGGTATCCAACAGCCAAGGATTTTAGACCAATCAGCCTATCTTCCTTCTTACTTAAGACTGTGGAGAGAATAATTGATATATATATATCAGATCATCTCTTTAACCGAAAATCCTCTCCAAGGCTGCCTACACGAAGGGCTAATCCACAGAAACTGCTTTACATTCGATAAGCAGCATCATTGAAAGATCCCTGAACTACAAGCAATACGCTCTCGCTTCCATCCTGGATATTGAGTGAGCTTTTAATAATGTCAAACTTGAATCCCCTCAGTTGAAAAACTACTAAAATTTAGGCGCATTGGATCCGGTCTGGGCGTTTCAAATATTTCCAAGGTGGCGGTTTACGGTACTCCATAAGAAGGAGTACTTTCTTTACTAATATGGAATCTTAACATTAATACTCTCCTGAGGACGATGGAAATAACGTGCTGCACAACCGTCGCATACGCGGATGACGTGGATGACTAATAGTTACCGACAAATATTAACTGGTTACTAGGGTAATAACTTTTTGCATTTTTTGCAATTATCAAATCTCCCCAGGCAAAATCGTGTAGGACATGGAAAAATATTAAGAACTGCGTTTTTAGTTTTTCGCTTTCGTTAAAAAAGGTTACGCACCAAACGCGTTAAAGTTTTGAATCAAACAAAGTTAAAAAATTTTTTTTTTTGAAATAAAAATAGTACAAGATATATATCCGCTTTGGAAAACATCGCGTATTCTGAACAGAGTTCGTAAATACTTATCATTGAGAAGTATTATTTTGCTCTTCTCCTCATATACAACTCTATTTGCGAGCGACTCAATTTTGTGTTTTCATTTTCGACGTAAAAAGAAATGAGCGCTCGTTTGTTAATGCTCTAGAACGTCATCGCTCGTTGAATACTCTTTCGAAAGCACTCAACAAAAGAGTACTCATTGCTTTCAATGCTTTGATATTTCTCACTCAAAAGTTATTGCGATGATAAACTCTTTACAACAACAAAGCTATGTTTTGAGTGCTCCTGTTTAATAACATGCTCATAACTGATTTGGTTTACAGGAATTACATACTTGTATCTTCTGCTAGCGTCGTTTTTCGAAGTTGTTCTTGATAAACATTTTGCGTACCACTGCATTAGAGTCACATTATTTTGTTTTTTCTCGTAAAAAACCTGTGCAAGAATATATACATATGTCTATATCTGCCACGCCTCCCAACGGCAATATGCTCCACCACTAAGCTGTGTGTCGCATAAAAAACAATTTTCATATCAGAGCATTGTTGGATTTGTCAAACAAGCAAATTATCAATCTTAATAATTTAGGTTTATTAAATGTAATTTTTAATATAAAAAAAAATAAAAATAAATGATTCAATGTGTTAACAGTATTATTATTTCAAAAATAATTATAATTTTCTTACATACTACCTAAATATCAATGCATATTTTCCAAGCAACACAATTCATTTCTGTGTTCAACGAAACGACGGCACTTGAAAAATCAACATTATACATATGTTCACATTTGCTTATTTATGATTGATAAGTAAAATTCAATCGATCATTTTCGTGAAATGAGCGCTCCTTGTTTTCTTCAATGAGCGTACAATGAGTTATTCAATTTAAAAATTCTATTCAAACAAGCGGTCGCCATTTAACTTATCAAAGCGATGTATTGAATGAGTGAAACTAATGAGGAGTTTATAGAAGAGAAGATTGCTTTCGCTCACTTGTTTTGAAAATGATAAACTCATTGTAAAGATAACTCAAAAGAGCGAGAGCGTATTTTGATTGCTCTACGCACTCTGATTCTGAACCTAAAGTTTATATCTTACAATACCTACTTTTAATCATTTATTGTTATTATTTGTTTACATACTTACATATGTATAAACCATATATAAAAAAAATTGTTATTAAAAAAAAATTTTAAAAACATATATTAAAGGCATTTTAGAAATCGCTGTCGGTGCGTAAGGTTTTTTAAGCAAATTGAACTGAAATAGTTTTTTTTATCATTAATACAATATTAGCCATTAGAAAAGCCCTGGGGAGAATGTTGTCCAAAAAAAGTTATTACCCTACTGGTTACACGAATCAGTTATTAAACACTTCTTATTCTACAGTTTGGCAGTCTGGTGGCTGGAGCTAGAAAGAGCGTTCCAAAGGCTGAAATTCGAACGCATTATGAGACTGGTGGCAATCATGATAATAGGGACACTTAGAACCACTCCAATTTAGGCACTGTTAACGATCCTAAACTGGTTACCCCCGGACATTGAGGCGAGGAAAATAGCAGCGAACACCGCAGTGCGTTTAGACGCCACAAAAGCATGAAAAGCTGTCACACAGATTACACCATACCGGAATCTGTCTTCGATCTTATGATGATAATGATAATGCCCTAAACTTTGGAGAGGATGTCATCCTAATTTTCACGGACGGTTCAAAATTAAAGGAAAGAGCAGGTGTTTAATGTGCAACTATCATGCGAATACAGGATCACTGTTGCATAGTCTAGGCCGAAATAGCGGCCATTAGAATAGCCGCAGAGAAAATTTAGTGTCGTGGGATATTGGGCGGCAATATTTATATTCATACTGATAGTAAAGCTGCTATCAAATCCCTGGAGAACGTGTACACCACTTAGACAAATGTTCGAGAGTCCCGGTCGTCTCTTGAGGAGGTAGCGAGATATTCGACGGTTACCCTTACATGGGTTTTAGTTGGCAAGGGCCACCAAAACCGTGAACTCGGGCGACGTTTAACCCTTATGTGAGTGACAGGGTACCCTTTTAATGGATGCAGATGGTTTACAAAGCTCAAACATTTTGACAACTCTTAACTTTAAATTGTTTCTTTATTTTCATTAGAGTAGGTTTATTATATCCCTTTAGAAGAGCGTGGCATATCGATATTCTTTTACACCTTTAAGAGAGTAGCAGAGGTAGCTGGGTACCCCAAAGTAAAATCAACGAAACTACATGAGGGAAATATTTTTTTTTTTTTTGGAATAACACTTTCTGAATCCTAATTCTTCGAAAATGTCCTAATTTTTTTGGGACAGGGTACTCGGGTACCCACATACAAATTGTATGAAATTCTGATATTTTTCTCATCGTACTGTACGTTAAATCGATATAAAAAGCCACAAAATAAAAAGCATCGCTTTATATCCATTTTACGTAAAGTACGATGAAAACCAGTACAGAAATTTCAGTCAGATAAACTGACTGATAAATACCATCACCCACTATAAGATATTGTTTAAGTCTTGAGTTATTGAAATTAACCGATTTGCAATTAAAACCAGTTAGAAAGTTTCAGTAGGGCAACCGACTTACATATACCCTTACCCTCAGTAAAACAAATAATTTTCTATTATATTGATATTATTACTTTGTATGGGTGGTACGAGAAGGGGTGTGTCTAGGCTTCCAGATTTTTCTCCAAAACTTTGCTCTATTATAACATAACAAAATTCAGAATTTGGGCACGATCGTGTCGAGTAATTTATTTCTAAAGTGGGTGGAGTGGTACATTTGTATAGAAGGTACCAGAAGTGGTGTGTCTAGACTTCCAGATTTTTTGTCCAAAACTTTATCCTGCTTGAACTTTACCAAATACAGAATTTGGGCACGATCGCGTTAGGTCTTTTAATAATATTAATCGATTTCTAAAGTGGGCGGTACCAGATGTGTTTGGGAGGTACCAGATGTGGCGTGGATAGACTTACAATTTTTTCTTCAAAACTTTATCCTGTAATAGCTTTACTAAGTAAATAATTTGGGTACGATCGCGTTGAATTTATTGACATTATTACTCCATTTCTATAGTGGGCGGAAAGGTAGATTTGTATGGGAGGTACCAGAAGGGGCGTGGCTAGGCTTTGACATTTTTTTCCAAAACTTTATCCTGTTATAGCTTTACCAAATACAGAATTTGGGTACGATCCCGTTGGGTGTATTGATATTATTACACGATTTCAAAAGTGGGCGGAATGATGTATTTGTATAGGAAGTACCAGAAGGGGCGGGGCCATGTTGCCCGTTTGCAATACCGTAAGTAGTTTTGAGGAAATAATAACTCGTGCAAAATTTCAAAATATTTGGTTACGTCTTTCGAAAGTTATCGTGCGAACCAGCCGGACAGCCAGACAGACAGACGGACAGACGGACATGGCTCAAACGACTTAAAAAGTCATGAATTGAATTTGGTTCAAAGAAACCTAGGGTCTAAAGTGACTCCTTCTATGTGTTACACTTTTGGGTCGTATAAAATGATATATACCCTCATCCCTAAGGGTGATGGTATAAAAATAGCCAAATTTTATACAATTTGCATGTGGGTATCCGGGTACCCCTGTCACTCTGGAGAAGGTGTCTTTTTGTGTCTCACATAAGTGGCGCCGTGCAATAAAGCCATAGCCCATTCGATTGGGAAATAAGGCCATATGGCTTTATTACCAGCATGGTTGTGCAATGAAGTTATTGAAGTGGTGGTGAGTGGATGCCCACCCGCCAAAAAAAGAATGAATTTCTAAGTAATTAACAAACTATGAGTAAGTACCAATCGAGACTAAATACGCGCTGCAGAGAGAGAGAGAGAGTAGCGAGTAGTAGCCCCAACCGCATTCGTCTCGCACTACAGGGAGAGAGAGAGTATCGAGACTAGGTAGCCAACGAGACTAACTACGACTAAAGAGGCGGGGGCGACACTATTTGTTCTGAGCCTGTTCAGAGTCCTTCTGAGGAACATCATAGTTGTAATAACCGGTCACTGACCGGTTGGTAAACACGATAAGAGGTTGAAACTGCCCTACAACAATTTTTGTAGAAACCGCAATGATGAGAAAGAAGAGGCGACCACGGAGCATCTTCTATGTCACTGTCCTGCTTTTGGTGACCTGAGATATGAAAAGCTTGGTCATCGGACACTTCTAGACAATACCTGTCTATCAGTAGGTGATTTGCGGAACATTCCTGCCTCCATCAGAGCAACGAAATTGCTTGATAGCGAGGTTGACCGAACAGAATAGGAATATTTAGTGAGAAAGTTTGAAAATGGTATCACAAAGGAACTCATAATAGGACCCGTGTGAGCTCTGTTGAATGTGGCTGCTGAATTAACCTAACCTAACCTTGTAACTGCAATTGACAGAAGAAGGGTTGATTTGCAATTACCTCTGGAAGAAGTTTATCTGTTCTTGAAGTTTGGATACTACAAGTTTGAATATTATTAGGAATATGCCTAATTTATATGTTACGTCTTAAACCCAACCTCCAATAAACCGTTTACTGTATAAATTATATATCTATGTTATAATTTAAAACTTTTTAATAAATTTGATATATTGACTACGTAACGCACTAGTCCAATTCATAGCAGACAGTATTGGTCTTCTTTCATGTAGCAAAAACAAGCTGCCGTAATCCTAACTTTAAACATGCCAAGTCAAATCAAACAACCCTAACCGCATGTTAGGGTTACCATATATCAACGGTAATTATGTTAAGAAAAAAATGTAGGCCTAGGTAGTATCAGTTATTTGTAGATGTTTTCTAAGTTTTGTGACTATTAGCCGCAAAAGTTATTGCATAAATCCTATAGTTGACCTTTAGTTTGCTGATGCCATCCAGTCATTAAACTCATCCAAAAACTTATTCTCGAACTTAAACATCAAAGTCGGTTAGTGATTTGCCTTATGTCTGCATCTTACGGTTTTTTTTCTCTCTTTTTTTTTGTTGCATCATAATAACTTTCCTGTTTGTCTGGCTGATGCCTGGTGGTGCCTTTTAGTCTAACCATATCGACTCCTCACTATTTTTTTTGGCAACAACATAAACTATTATTCACAATTTTGTAGCATCTCGTTGTTTTTTTTTTGCTTCAGGTTTTCTGCCCTTCATAAAAAACTTTTTATGTCCATTTAATGGTTAAGCAATAAAAACAAAACTTAGTTTCCTCAAACTTTTAACCCTTCAATACGTGACGTGCCTTCTTGACGTCTTAATAATGTAGTTAGAAAACAGTGGAGGCAGACCACAGAAAATGATTTGCTTGGTAGGGCAAAAAAACGCACAAAGAACCCCGGCGATATTTACAGCTAATTGAATTTTTAAATTTTCCAAAACACTACTCAAACGCAATAAACGCAGTAAAAGGAAACATAGACAACCAACCGCAAGGAAAATAAAACAGGAAATAATATAGTTAAGAGAATTAAAAAAAATTGTTTAGTAATACTAAAAATAATTTCAGCTGAACTATATTTTGAATTGTATTGATGAATATTTAAAAAATCCTAGTTTCACATTTCTTCTTCTTTACTGGCAGCAACAACAGAAATTCATCTATCAGTAGCCACACGTAGAAAACCATTCCAAGCGCTTCGGTCTTTTGCGCTCCGTAGATAGTTCGTCATACCAAGCTTACTTAACATTTCCGTCACCTGGTCCATCCATCGGAGTTTTGGTTTCACATTTACTAATCTAAAATATTGATTATTATGTTTTACTCCATTGTAAGTTGTTTTATAGTTGGCCACTTAAATTTTTTCTTCTTCCATAGGTATTTATTTACTTACTCTGTTATTACACTATTTCCCCACTTTTGTTTTGCCTATATACCGCAGTCTCAAATTTCCATTTATTTCCACTTCCTTATCAGACTGAGTTGTTTCCCTTTCATCGAAAATCCAACTAAATGACTAGAAAAAATAAACCAGTTGAAATATCAAGTGACACATAAATCAATTAGATGATTTATGCCAAATGGAAGTAAGGTTATCTTATGGCTCTTGCTCTTCCACACTCTCATGTTTTACAAAGTTTTTGTAGGTTTTTGTTTAGCTTTAAGCAGATATGTATTTTGTCAATGTATTAAACAGTTGTCGATGTCTCTTTAGTGGCGTTTACAACCCATGGTGTGTGCAAGGGCGAAACTTCTGAACAAAAAGTAAACTTCTTGTTGTCTTTTTAGACATATAAAACTTCCGATATGGAAAACTTTAAAACTAGTGCACTAATAAAGTGCGTTTGACTATTTGTTCAGTATATTTTGCATATCACAAGTCATGGAAATTTATTTCCAAAATACGTGCTCTACTCGCCAAACCTTTAGAGCACTTCCTCAAGATTACGGTACGCATAATCTTCTATCTGAGCAGCTAATACATAATACGATAGATCGATTCATGATCACATTTACCTTATTGCATAATATTCCTATTGTGCGTACAGATGAAGTTGTCACCGCTGTATACATGAGTGTGACAGAGGACTCGAATTTATCGACCCCAGCCGGCTGTGTCATAGTGGTTAGAACACGCGACTACTATGCGGAAGATCCGTGGTTCGGTTCCCGGCTCTAGTCATCTACATTTTTCTACATTTCTTGTCGGCTCCCTCCATGAAGTATACAACAACTACGCAGTATAGTGTCGAGTCAAATGGCATGTTTAGTAAAAGCTCTTCAAACAGTGACGTTCGCATTCGTCGATAAACAAGTAGGTGCCGTTTGTTGTAAATCTAAAATAGAAAGCGTGTTAATTCACAACAACGAGAGAAGCATCCCATACCACACTCATGTTGTGTAAAGTGAAATTAAGTAAGTTTTATGTCGTTTTCAGCAACTTTCTGTCCACTATTTGGACAAATAATAAGATCCAAATGGAGCAAGAATTGAAGCGGACCATCAATTGCGTCGCCTGAGAGTCAACTGGAAGTTGAACCATATTTTACCAAACTTTAGCGATGAGGCACATTTCAGGCTTCAGAGGTATCTTAACAAGCAGAATTGCAGGTCCATATGTTGACGACCCACGAAAACTTTATAAGGACTAAGATCTTAGGATATTCACCTGGAATTTCAGAACCTTTTCAAATAGGTTGCCCCAACCCATTTGGAGGCTGTTCTCGACAAAGAGATTTTAATGCAAAAAAAGGAAGGGAAGATGCTTTTAGTGCAGTAGTAGGTAAATTCAGTCCAAACAACAACTTTTGCAATAACGGATTCAGACTGGTTAGTTTCGCGTCGGTAAGAAACATGGTTGTGAGTGGAATCAGATTCCCGCATAAAGATATGCACAAGGCGACCTAGATATCTCCCGATCAAAATACAAGAAACCAGATTGTTTACGCTATAATCGATGGAAGCCTTGCCTCAAGTGCTATATACGTGCATATGATGTGTGGTGCAAAAATTGAATCGGATCACCCTCGTACGATGATGAATGTCGCGAATGTCTGAGGAAATGGATGCTGCATACAAGCCAAAACTACAGCCAATGGTGACGCGTGCGGTGACGGAGCGTTATATCGAGAAAAGGAGGGAGATGAAACGCCTGTTGAGGCCCAAAAGTTCAACCAAAAGGTAAAAAGTAAGAGACAGAAATCTAAAACAGAAATCTAGTGTGTTATGTGAAAGACTAAAGTCCATTCTGGCGAACCCGATTGAACCTTATCAGTGTGGCTTTAGACCTGGTAAATCCACAACCGACCATATATTCGCACTACGACAAATCCTGGAGAAGACCTAAGAAATGCACATCGACACCTACCATCTGTTCATCGATTACAAAGCTGCATTCGACAGTCCGATACGACAGAAACTATTAGATGCTATGGCTGAGTTTGGTTTTCCCGCGAAGCTGCTACAACTTTGTGGGATGACACAGACTAATACAAAATCTTCAGTGAAAATAGGTACAATTCTGACAGAGGCATTTTATAACTTTAATATCAAAATGGAGATTGTTATGAGGAAGACTGCAGTAAACACGACTGGCACCATATTTAACAAAAGCCGAGTACTGCGGGATGTTACTCGGGCGTTTTCGAGCTTGTGAAGCAGTCGGCAGAAGTTGCTCTGGTGATTAATGAGGACAAAACCAAGTTATTTGTTTCAACGAACAAAGAGCATACTCTTTAGTAGTAGAATATTTTAAGTGACGGAAGGCACTCCTCCAGTGTATTAGACGTATGATTGATCTGAGGAGCCAACATCGATTCTGATCATTAGTTTCGCACCCGTCTGATATTGTACGGAAGCTGGACTTCGAAAAGCTGCAGATACAAAAGACAGCAACGGCCGACTCCACTCGACTGACCCAACTGCCTGAAGAAAGCACTCCTTGTCCTGATAATGTTCCCGCACATGGCACAAAATCCGTTCTTGGTTACCAAGAGCCCTCACCATGGTACGACTAGGAGCGTCGTGGTGCTACTGAAGCGAAAGATGCGGCAGTCAGTAACATTAAATCGAGCGCACGAGAGGTATCAGGAGAAAAGGTGAAAGGAAAAACGTCTATTCCGCAGGAAAAAGTGCGAAATGAAAAGACGTGAGTGTGAGAGAATCGAGATGTACAGGACTCAGAATGACGCATGTAAATTTAAACTAAAGAGTGAAACATCAAACGAGGGCTTTGGTACAGGTAAATCCTCCCGTAAAGATAACGAAGGCTATCTGGTATCGGATACAGATAGTGTGCTGATGATATGGAATGAACATTTTTTCCAACTATTGGTACCCGGTAGTAGCGACGATGATGACACCTCAGAACCAATCCCCGACAATGGTATTGAGTGTATACCGCCTAGCCAGAAAGAGGTCGAGATAGCAAAATCTTGGCTAAAGAATAATAAGGCAGCAGGAGCTGATGGGTTGCCGGGTGAGCTTTTTAATGAAGGAACCTCAGCGTTCTATGTTCTGTGCACAAGAAAGGAGACAGTATGTGCGAACTACAGTAAAATAAGTCTGCTATCCATCGCTTATAAAATTCTATCGAGGGTATTATGTGAGAGATTAAAATCTGCAGTCGCCGATATAATTGGACCTTATCATTACGGCTTGAGACCTGATAAATACAAAATCGACCTAATATTCTAATATTCCAAATCCTAGAAAAGACCCATGTCAATTACAAGGCCGCTTTTGACAGCCCCATACGTTGAAAGGTTTTTCAAGCCGTGTGTGAGTTTGGAATCCCTGCAAAACAAATTTGACTTTGCAGGATGACATTAACTGATACACGATCCTCATAAAAAAAGGAAAGCACCTCTCCGAGCCAAACGAGATTTCAGACAGGGAGACCAACTATCGTGTGATATTTTTAACATCCTGTAGAAAAAGGTCATACGAGACGCTTATGCTGACGATATTGACATCATAGGTCGGACATTGCGAGCGGTAACTGCAACCTTTGATAAAATATAGAAAGCATCGGCAATAGTGGGTCTGGCAGTAAACGCAGATAAGACAAAGTTGACGTCCAGAAGACTCGGGCAGACGCTGCATGTTGAAAACTACAACTTTCAAGTAGTCAGTGAGTTTATCTACCTCGGTAGCGCCATAAACAAAACAAACGACATCAGTTTTGAGATAAAAAGAAGAACAATCCTGGCTAATACCTGCTACTTTGGACTAAGTTAGCTGTTTAAAAATATGGCCATCTCTCGTCAGACAAAAATCATATCTACAAGTCACTCAAGTCACTGACACTGCCCGTGCTGCTATATGGCTCAGAAGCATGGATACTTGCAAAAGCAGACGAGGCAGTACTTGGAGTGTTTGAAAGAAAAATCCTTCGCAAAAACTATGGACCAATCTGCGTTGGTGGAGAATATCAGCGTCAAATAAACCACGAGCTGTATGAGCTATATACCGACATTGACATAGTTAAGCGTATTAAAATCAACGACTACGTTGGCTAGGTCATGTTGTAAAAATGGATAAAGATACTTCAGCTAAAAAATCATTTGAATACGAACCCGGTGACGGTTCACGCAGAAGGGGAAGTTGTTTTATTTTTAAAAAAATTTCTTTGCCTCTAAAAAATTACAAGTTGAAATTACAAACATTTAACTAGCTTTAAATTCTTCGACTCTCGAGTGCAAAATCCTTTAAATTATAGACAATCTCTACAAATGAATTGTTTCTATATGTGTATTGCTGACAACTATTTTGACAGCGCAAAAGAAATAGCTGGTGCGAAAATGCCTATCAACCAAAAAGTGTCACAAAAAATCTAGCACAGTGTTGTATGCCTCTTTCCATTCATGCATATCCTTTTTCAGACCCTTTTCTTTCAAGCATAACTTCCGACGCATATGAAATGCTTTGAAAAAACAATTCCCTTTATTCCATTTGCAACAAAGTCCTTGAAAGATTGTTGGGCACAGACGATTGAAATAAACTTAACGCTTTATTGACTTATGCAGCTACTATTACTTACTACACTGTTGGTACTACTAACTGATGTCACTGTTGCTGTTGTTTAAAAGGAAACGCTAAGACAAAAAATCTTAAGAAAATTCTGAACATAAAGCAACCCCATAAAAACAAAAGCGTACCACAAGAATAACAGAAGACATTTTATACCAAAAGGTTTATAAACGAAAGAATAGACTTGAATGATATTTTTATTCCGTTTCTTCTATACACTTTTGGCGTACAAATCAATGACTGTCATTTCTTTGCTTCCGGTTTTATAAAAGAAAACTGCCAGTCAGTCAGTCACTGCCTTTCCTCTGCAAAATTTGCACAGACACAACATTGAAGCGATATTCCTAATATTTTCTTGCCGCTGCCATCTTAATGGGGTGTTTTCTTTGTTTAAATTTGTATTGTGTTATAGAAGTCATAGGTTTTCTTTGCTACTACAGTTTTTCACTTTACTTGGCTTGGTTGTGGTGGTAAATTTGTCTGATATTATGTTCAATGCCGCAAGAACGTCGTCTTTGTATGCAAAGGTTTTTAAAATAACAAAAAAAATATCTCAGACAGCAGCGACGTATTGTGGCAAAGTGTTTGTTACTTTCGTTTGTTTTTATTGCTGGTCGAATATCAGCAGCTACAGCTCTGTTATCATGATATCATCTCATCATGATATTGATTTTGCCTTGCAACGGCGGCAATACTTATCATAGAACATCAACAAATTTATATTGTGTGTATTGGGTTTTTTTTATCAGTTTTTATTTTTTGAAAACATAAAATAATGCTGTTGTGTTTATGTTGTCTGTATTCCGCTGTGATCGTTTAAATCATGTGCAACATGATGTTTTTTTTATATTTAAGAGAATGCGGTATATTTTGATAGTTTTGTTTATCTAAATTTACTACCATATAAACATTGTTCGTTAATATAATGGGAATACAATTTCTGAGTGAGAAGAATTTTTGAACTCAGTTGTTACTTGAAATTAATATAAGAAAGTAGTGCTGTCAAATACTATCCGCTTGTATCTGGTGTTTTTTTTAGAGGCATATACATTCTTTTCAAAATAAAATGCAGCAACTTCAGTATATTGACCAACATTTTGGCTTTTAGCTCACAAATTTAATAGCAATTAATGTTTTCTATCATATGGCCTACGCGACTGCGGGTTATGAACGCCATCTTATCTTATCTATTTGTCACCACTTTTCGAGCATTCTTCTTAATTAGCAGCAGCAACAGAAATACATCTAGTAGTAGCCACACGTAAAATAAAAATTCCAAACGCTTCGGTCTTTTGCCCTCCGTAGATAGTTGGTCACACCACATAGTTTGGTAGCCCCCTCCTGAGTTTATTGCCGAAAACTTTTCGAGCTTGAACATTTTCATCTATTAGTACAACGTGTCCAAGCCAGCGCATTCGGTCAATTTCAAGGCGCTTGACTACGTCCATATCGTTGAACAGCTCATACAGCTCGTGGTTCATTAGACGGCTATACTCGCCCTCAACGATAATGGATCTAAATATTTTGAGAAGTATCTTTCTCTCGAAGACTCCAGGAATAGATTGATCCGCTTGTGTCATTACCCAGGATTCTGCACTGTAGAGCAAGACAGGTAGGATCAGAGTCTAGTAGAGTTTGATTTTTGTTCTTCGAGAGAGCGTTTTGACATTAAATAGCTTGTTTAGCGCATAGTAGCAGCGCTTTGCTATCAAAACTCTTTCCAGGCTGACATTATTATTTTTGTTTATGACGGGGCCAAGGTATACAAAATCGTCTACCACTTGAAAGTTATAGTTGTCAACGTTGACCCAGCGTCCCAGACGAGGACTCTTTGTTCGTTTAAACAAATAACTTGGTTTTGTCCTCATTTATCACCAAACCCACTTCCGCCGACTGCTTTTCAATGCTCGAGAAAGCCGCAGTGACATCCCGCAATGATATCTATATCTTTTGTTGAAGATGGTACCATTCCTGTTTACTGTAGCCTTCCGCATGATCATCTCCATGACGATGTTAAAAAGATCGAAAGACAGACTTGCCTTGTCTAAAGTCTCGCTTGGTAGAAAATGGCTCTGTCTGATTTTCAGTCAGTCATACCGCAAAGTCGTATTAGCTTCGAGGGAATAACATACTCAGCCATAGCATCTAACTATTTCTGTCGCATCGGACTGTCGAATGCAGCTTTGTAGGCTATAAACAGATGGTAGGTGTCGATCTGCATTTCTTGGGTCCTCTCTAGGATTTGTCGTATCGTCAATATTTGTTCTGTTGTAGATTTACCAGGACTAAAGCCGCCCTGATACGATCCAATTAGTTTTTCTACAATTGGCTTTAGACATTTACACAATTGGCTCGAAAGGACCTTGTAAGCAATTAATAATAGGATTATTCCACGGTAGTTCTTACACTTACTACAATCTCCTTTCTGGTATAAGAGACATAACAGACTGAGACTACAATCCCCGGGCATGCTCTGCTCCAGCCAGATGTTCTCCATGAGCTGATTTATTCTCCTAATTAGCTCCTCTCCGCCTGCCTTAAACAATTTTGCCACACGTATCTCACTCTGGCTCGGACAGTTAATACCATTGTCATGGATTGGAACGGAGCCTTCTGTAGTGTCGTCCGTATCAAGTAGATTTCTGAAATGTTGTCTTCATATCTTTAAAACGTTATCCTGGTCCGTCACTATCTATTCAGTACTGTCCTTGCAGGAGGGCAACCCTGTTCCACGCATTCTCGCCTCAACTCTCTGGTAGAATTTTAGGTGCAACTTTGTGCACTCATTTTGTCTCTTTTTCAGCTCTTTCTCTTTCCATCTAAAAATACGAGTTGCCTCTCTTCTCACTGTGCCGTTCATGAACAGCTCGCGTTGCCATTGGCTGCAGTTTCACCCTGTATGCCGCATCCGTCTCTCTAGTGGCAGTGCATTCATCATCGTACCAGGCATCTTCTTGAGACGACTTTGACTACCCAAGTACGCTTCTCGCAGTCTGTTCTTTTGAGTCGGCTATATATTGCCACTGCGAGGTAATATTATTAGGAGTCGCAGCATTCCGTAGTAGTTAATTAGGTGGTTGGAGTGAGCGTCCGCTTCCTGTGTGGTCCGCAGTTTACCGATGTCCAGCTTTCGTTGTACCTGGTTACGTAAGTTTTTCACCATACTTAGCCTTGTGAGTTTCTTAACTGCGGAAAGGTAGTGATCGGAGGCATGTTCGCACCCCCTCGTACGTCCAGAACACTCGATGCGTACCTTCCATCGTCTACCTCGTGATCTATCTGATTCCTCTTCAATTGATTTGGAATAAACCATGTTGCCTTATGAATATTTATGTGGTCAAATCGAGTGCTGCTGTCATATTTCTTGCCGCAGAGATATCAATTAGTCGTTTCGGTGAGCAGACTGAACTTTTCAATGGTAGGCTCAAATGCGGTCTCCCTGCCTATTTTAGCATTAAAACCTAAAAAACTTTTGATGTCATGGCTCGGGCTACGGTCATATATTATACATTTTCTAGGCTCTCGTAGAACTCGCCCTAGTTCTCATCGCCTTTCTCCATGCTTTCATCAGAGCAACGAAATGGCTTGGCAGCGACGTTGACCGAACAGAGTAGGAACATTTGGTGCAAAAATCTTAAAATGGTATCCCAACGGGACTCATACTAGGACTCAAGAGAGCTGTGTAGAATGTGTCTGCCGAATTAACCTAACCTAGCCTTACCGCCGTGAGACTGTTCGTGAACAGGAGGAGATCCTTCCATGATACTTTCATCAGGTATATGTCGTCGGCGACTCATTTAGCAGTTGCAGTCTAGAATCCTTGATCTTATACTCAGTCTTAAATCCGCGGTGTAGATAGATACCGTAGCCGGCTCTACTTAATTTCAGTTTTGTTTTGGGGGCCATTATCATCGAGTTTGTATCCATCAGTAAAGATGTTAAGTGGTCCATACTTAGCGTTTTCGTTCTTTGCCCACTCTTTTCTGGAGGGCTTTCTGGTTTCGTAGAAGATGTTCGATTTCCGTGCACTAAACATGTAGTCAGTTTCAAGTGAGATATTGAGTGGGTTTAGTATTCTTAGGTTAAAAAGAGCATTAATCAGATTGTAATAGATTAATTATTGTGTAGAGTGCCTCACAGGGATTAATCTTAAGCATCCTGTAATTAGAAGACAAGAGCAACGTTGCACACGATTCATTTGTCGGAATTTGCCCTTTTAATGAACGCATACCAACAGGCTATAGCGCCTTATTGAGTCCCCAGATTTTCCCAATAGCTTCCATCCATGTCTATAAATCTCGTTGTTGGATCTGCTTTCTATGTTTTGTCTCCAGTTAAGATTCCTAATGGTTAGAACACGCGACTACCATGGGGGTGATTCATGGTTCGATTTCACACATTTTCTTTTCATTGCCGGCTCTCTCTATGTTGTCGACTTCGCAGTATAGTACCGAGTTAATCCGCATGACTAGTAAAAGCTTTTAAAACAGTGACGTTCGCTTTCGTCGATAAACAAGGAGGTGCCGTTGTGAGTCTAAAAATAGAAAGCGTGTTAATTCGCAACAACGCGTGAAGCTATTCAAAATAATAGACTACAAGTTTTTAAATAGACAGCATACCCATAGCCGGATATCAAAAAAAAAACTAGTAAGGCGGTTATCTTCGGCTATGCCGAAGCTCAGATACCCTTCACCATTTGTAAAAATGGTGATAAAACTGGTTATTTGCACTACAACTATATTTCAATAAACTTTGTAACACAAAACAGGGGAGTTGGTGAGAAGTGGACGTTACTTTTAGCTTCACACATCCATTTTTTGTCAATAATTTTGTATCGATTTTATTCGATTTACAGATAAGTTTATAAGTTGGTGAGCTGGAGCATAAGTTTATGCATTCTGTAACTCCCCAAAAGTGGGAATTTGTGTGGGATGTGGGGGTAGTTTAAATCCGATCTTGCTTATCTTAGACCTTAACCTCTGCTTCTGGACAGAAGCTTACATACCAAATTTCAGCCCGAAAGCTCTTAAACTACAGGGACATACAGACGGGGGGAGTTTGTATGGAAGGTGGGAGAAGTATTCGTCCGATATTGCTCATATTACAAAGTAAGCTCCCATTGTAGGATTAAAGCTTGCATATCAAATATTAGCTCGATGTAATCGCGGGGGCAGTTAGGCGGACATCCCCAAAAAAGGTAGAGTTTGAATGGGAGGTGGAAGTAGTTTTTGACCGATATTGCATATCTTAGAAAATAGCCTCCGCTTAAAGATTAGAGTAGGGAAGCTTGCATACAATATTGCAGCTTGATTGCTCTTAAATTACTACTGTTATCGCGGGGACTGACATACGGACACCCCCAAAAAGAGGAATTTGGTATGGGAGGTGGGAGTAGTTTTTGACCGATCAGTCTCATGTTAATACTCAACCTTCGATTAGAGTAGGGAAGCTTGCATATAATATTTAAGCTTGATTGCTCTTAAATTACTACCGTAATCGCGGGGACTGACATACGGACACCCCCAAAAAAGAGGAATTTGGTATGGGAGGTGGGAGTAGTTTTTGACCGATCGGTCTCATCTTAACCTCCGATTAGTGTAGGGAAGCTCACATAAAAAATTTCAGCTTGATTGTCTTTTAACTACGGCTGTAATCGCAGGGACAGACCCCAAAAAGGGGGAGTTTGTATGGGAGGTGGGAGTAGTTTTTGACCGATCTTAGAACTTAACCTCCGTTTTGAGGATAGAAGCTTGCATTCCAAATTTCAGCTCGATATCTCTGAAACTACGGCTGTAATCGCGGGGACCTACAGACGGACAGCCGGTCACCTTGAAATCGACTCAGATTTCGATGCTGATCATTTATATATATACTAGCTTTCCCGGCTCGCGTTGCTTCACCCATACTTACAATTAATCTTGTTATGAATTTAAGCAATACAGGTAAAATCATCATAAGACCAACAAACACACCATTTATGTGATTGTAGCTTAATCCCATTAGTCTGAGTGATTGTACTGCTTTAGTACCTTATTATACCTAAAAGTACGAATTTCAAAAGATACATTCGTAACGCGTATCTTAAATGGAATGGTACTCCCTATAATTCTATAGGAATCATCATCATATACGATTATAGATTTAGCCTTTTGATTTGGATGATGGTACCAGTTTTATCCCCTTTCTGCCTGTTTACTCCTAAATGTTCGAATTTCTACAACTTCTTCTGTTGGCTCTCTAATTCTATAGGCAGCAATTCTATTTACATTTTCGTAACTTTACCTTTAGGCAGTTGGTCTGGATCATAGTACCAGAATTTCTCAAAATTATTTCTCATCGCACAACGCACAACTAAAATATTCACTTAAATTTTTGCGACTATGTCTTTAGCCGTTTAGTACCAGTTTATCACTTTCGGCATTTTTACTCCTAAAAGGTAAGAGTTTCGGAAACCGTCCTTACTTCGATCTAATTCCATAGGTAGCAAGCCCATAAAAATTATCATGATTATGGCATTAGCCGTTTGGTCTGGGCGAAAATAAATTTTTATCTTTTTTTCGATTTTTTACTCAGAATTATCGGATACCATAAAAACCTTCAATCCACTTTGATAGCGAGCATGTCCATATCAATTTCTGCGATACCCCTAAAAGTACGAATATCCAAAAACCCATTCTTAACTGACTATTATTTGAAAAGGGGAACAACCACCCCAAATTACATCTTCCTATTTTCACCCAGAAAGCAATTTGAAATAAATGGATAAAGAAAATGGTATTACAATCATTCTATTAATATGGCTGACTAACAGTTTATCCAGTAGATGCGTGGCACCGCCTATTTCCCAGAGATACATTATCCACCATGTACCAAATGCAAATTTTATTTTCTTACCTTTAATGGCCTGTGAAATATGACCGATTAAAATTTTGGTTTGTGTAGGCGGTGCCACGCCCCTTTGTCTAATTATGTTTTTCATGTAGCCACTGACAGTGCTACACAGTGAAAATTTTGTTGCAATCTGTCCATTTTCTTCACCGGGATAACGATTTTTCCAAAGGAGCGTGGCACCGCCCATTTTCCAGCCAGACGTATTCCTCTTTGTATCAGTAACATTTGTAGCAAATCTCATCTTCATACCTCTAATGGCTATTAAGACATGACCGATTGAAATTTCGGTGCCACGCCCCTTTTTCTAATTTTGTTTTTATGTAGCCTGTGATAGAGGCCCTGCGGACAGTACCTCACAGTGAAAATTTCATTATAATCGGTATTTGGCAAGAATAACAATTTTTCAATAAGGGGCGTGGCACCGCCCATGTTTCAGCAAGACCTAATCCTTCTTATACCAGTAACATATGTAGCAAATCTCATCTTCATACCCCTAATGGCTCGGGCTATACGACTAACTCAAATTTCGCCCCTTTTTCTGATTATGTTTTTATGTAGCCTATGGTAGAGGCCCCACGGATAGTAGTACTACACATTTAAAATTTAATTGCAATCGGTCCATTTATTTTGCCCAGAAAGCGATTTTTCATAAGGGGCGTGGCACCGCCCATTTTCCAGCCAGACATATTCCTCTTTGTATCAGTAACATTTGTAGCAAATCTCATCTTTATACCTTTAATGGCTATTGAGATATGACCGATTGAAATTTCGGGGCGGTGTGTGGGCGGTGTCACGCCCCTTTGTCTAATTTTGTTTTTATGTAGCCTATGATAGAGGTCCTGCGGGCAGTACCTCACAATAAGGGGCGTGGCACCGCCCACTTTCTTTAAATAAAATTTGTATTTCTTATACGACAGATATACGTACAAAATCTCGACTTCGTACCTATAATTGTTTAAAAGATACAGCCATTTTCAAATTCCAGTTGTATGGGGCGGTGCCACGCCCATTTTACCCCCTTGCAGTCTGAATTTCCAAAAATCACTTCTTAGTGCGCGCCTACGTCATAAGAGTAACCTACATTCCAAATTTCAAGGTTCTAGCATTTGCCGTTTGGCCTGGGGAATGATCAGTCAGTCACCCAAGCCTTTTATATATATAGATAATAATATATTGTCATACCTACCACGCCTCCTTATGGCCGATACAAATTGAAGAGCAAAATTAATATACCCTTCACTCTGTTCATGCCCGTGGTGAAGGGTATAATAAAAAAGTTTTTCTTATATCTTTTAGATTATTATTATTATTATTATTAGCCTTTAAAAAAACTTAACACATATATATATTCATATCTTAGTGCCTAAGTCAGAGGCCGAAATGATCAAAGATTTCCATTCGCTTCGATCTTGTGCGCACCGTCTCCAGTCAGTCCTACCAAGCAGCGTCAGTGATTCCTCCACCTGGTCCTTCCAACGTAGTCGCGGTCTCCCTCTTTTGCGCCGTCCTTCGAGGTCTTGATAGAATACCTTTCGCGCTGGAGTTTCCTCATCCATTCTCACGACATGACCTAGCCAGCGTAATCGTTGCACTTTGATCCGCTTGACGACATCAATGTCGTGGTATAACTCGTACAGCTCATGGTTCATCCGAATCCTAAACTCGCCGTTTACGCAAATGGGTCCATATATTTTGCGGAGTATTTTTCTCTCTTTTAGATGTTCTTGGAAATTAATACAAGTGTTTAATACCACAGTACAACACATGACTTTGGGACTCAATGTGAAAGTAGCCCCAAAAAGAACATGTTCTGCATCATTCGTTTTGTCAAGTTACATGCCATAATATTTTAATATCGAATTGAAGTTAGTAAGTATCGTAGAGGGGAATTTGTCACGTTTAAGGCCCTTCTGTCTGATATAACTCGAGAACCACTAGTCCGATTTATCGTACTGCACTTATAACTGGATATTAATACCCTTCAATCACACCGCCACTACACCCTATTTGGGCATTATTTAAATTACACTACAGTTCCGCATTCACTGCATACATTACGGCATTGCATTACAATGACACGGTTATACTCAATTACACGGGGAATATTTATTCACTTACTCATTTTCACAAGGCAACGAAGAGAACGCACGGTGCGCGAATATGCCATGACTTGAAAATATAAACTTTTATTTGACAACCCATCTCTAAACATGGTTATTTTACGTCTGGGATTGTAAATACACAGTGCAACTGATAAATAATTTACGAAAGAATCGTAAGCGCGATACAAGAAACAAATGAAAAAGGCAAAAGCAAACCAAGCCAACGTTTAAATTGTTGCTGAGATCACACAAACTTAAGGTAAAGTGGATACATATGCGGCAAGGGAGGGGTATCAAAAAAGAAAAGCTTCGACTGGAATTTTCACATTGCATGCTGGCAGTAGAAGTCATTGAGCGCACCAGCAAAAATCAAGTACCTGTGTTCACATGCACTTGTAAGCAGATATATGTATATGACACGAGTGTGTATTCATCATTAGCTCACACGTTTCCTTGTGTGCTCTGCACACACAAGTACCAAGTATACCTGTCTAGGATTTAAGAGATTCCATAGATAGGATTTCCACTTGCATGTGTAATATACTCTGTAAAATTTTATTACATTTGTAAATCAACTGCATATTTGCAGATATATTGAAATTATTCTTTTTTGGAAAAAGAAAATTTAATTTAGCACGTGGAATTTTATGAGATTACATTGGCGTATGCTATTAATATTTATGGTTAGATATTTGTTAGAGTAAGAAATAAATGTCTGTACAATGTGCTTTACATTGTTTTAAAGGTAGATTATTATAATTTGCAGTGTAGTCTAATGTAATGTAAATGTAAACGGCAGCCGTTGGCAAACATCAAAGACAAGTGATTCACTGATGAACGGGTTTATTTAATCAAATCGATTACTTACCCAAAGAGTTCAAATTTTTCTTAGCGCAAAGCTATAGATCCCATTAAAAACGTGACATATGTGTCTTTCAGCATAACAACAGTAGTCATGCAAGATAAGTAGACGACCAACATATAATGATATTTTCATTGTGTAGACAGTAAAAACAAACGCACAACACTACCTTCTACAAATTACCTATGAATATAAAAATAATTACATCAAAATCCACCTACTTAAACAGACGCAACACCAGTACTTCCGGTTACAACCGCTTGCCTCCTTCAGAAACACCTCGTTAAGTCTTACAAATTCACAACGCCCAAATATACAAACAATGTACACCAGCTTGTATATAAATACATTACATACCCCTGCTTGTGTATCGCATCGTACATATTTAGTGCGTGTCTAAGTTTAATGAGTACACATTAATTGCCATAAATGGGGTTTGTAAGACTGGATTATCTGCTGCCAAGACAACTTCAAGGAACCTCAACCGTTGCCATAATCTCATCTTACACACGCACACTACGGCGAAACGACACTCGGCGCTCTCCACAATCCCACCACAAGACGAACAAGTACAAATGTAAACATGATTTTCGGCTTTTTACAACTTGAAAAATTTGTGATAGAAAGCAAAAGAAATAAATAAAATAGCTGAGATGAGATAAGGGAGTTGCAGGAACATGATGATGACGATAATGATGATGATGATGACGATGATGATGAATAAAAAGCAGGAGAAAGAGCAGAGTATCGGTCGGTTGGTCGGTCGAAAAAATAGACATTTTGTGCTGTAAAAACAATTCATACTCTCTTATATATTTATATGTGTTGTTGTGTGTCTGTGTGAGTGTGCTTGGTGTTATTTCCGTTTCCGCTGGGAAATTAAAGAAAAAGTCTTCCGCTCACAAAAGGCATATGACGCAGGCAGAACGTAACGTATTTATAACATATTTTCTACTTCTTGGTTGCTTGTTTGGTTTGTATATAAGTGTTTGTGTGCGAGTGTGTCGAACATTTAATGTTAATATATTCTGCACAATTTTTCTTAAGGATCTCAAGTCTAACGAGGGTTAATATTTTTGCCATACCTGTGTATTTGACACCGGTTCTTATACAGAGGAGGTGTAAAAAGTTGGTTAGAATTAAAAAGTAATATAAAACTATTTTTACCAATTTGAATTCAGCGGATGACATCGTGAGTTCTACTTTGACTTTACCAAAAAGAAAAAAATTTGTCTCATATATAACATACGGCAATACGGTTTCATAGAATACAGAGCGGTACATTGCCAACAACTCTTTTTGGATGCAGCGCTATAGAGTTTGAATGGTTTAAGAGTTTAAGTGGTGGGCATAACCCAACTCACGCACACAATACTATGGTGTGCTTGTGTGTAGCCGTCAAGAAGCTTTAGTGCTGTCGAATTGTATACGGTGAAAATGTTGTGCACTCCTAACAATCGTTGAACATTGTTTCTATGGCTGTATTTTTGTCTGTTTTTATTTTGAATGCAGAACAAGCGTGTGTGGTGTTGTGTCATAACACTCAAACAGAGATTGACTGTTTTGAGTACGTGTGAATTGCCGATCGTATCTGTGTGAAAAAAATGATTATTGCCGGCCTCGCGAGGTTATGGGATACTTGTCACTGGTTTAAATCAACCATCGTTGCTGTAGCATGATGGGGCAATATGTTCCACCCCCAACGTGTCATTAGGTGCAGTTCGTGAAATGTTTGGGCAAAAAGTTATGTCCAAAAAATTTGATATTTACTAACCACATCGTAGCCCAATCTTAACCCCGATGGTAATTTTTTGGGGATACCTTAAAAGGAAAGTTTTCAGTCGCAACTCAGTGTTGCTTGGGGCATTTCAGTAACATATTCGCGAAGATATGTAGAACATTTCACGAAACAACTGCCAAGCTGTCTTTGAAAATTTCCGTTCCATACCTCATCAGTTTCAAAATAAACAAGGACCACATAGGCGTGATGTAAGTTTTGAAAATATTAAATCTCAATATGTGTTGTTTCAGAATAAACAAACATGTTTTATGCCATTTGTCTAATTTATTTACTATCGATTGAAAATAAAATAACGTTTCGTTATTCTGCATATATATTGCCCTAAACTTTATACTCATACATAACCCAAACCGCCAATACACAATTTCAGAAATCACACATTTTCTTAAAATATAATATCACAGGCTAATGTGACAGGATATTTTGATAATTGTAGTATAATATTTATGGAGTGGGGTACGCAGATATACCATACTCAGCATTTATCAGTTTATGTCGTATCGGAAGTGTCGATCAAAATTTCTAAAAAAATTTCCACATATAATACGCGTCATTCTTTGTTGTACTCGGACTTGTCTAAGCGTGGTTTTACATACCCGGAGATTTCGACCAATGATACCTATATCATGTGGCACTTGCGGAGTATGGTGCCGGACATGTTGACACCAGTCTTTCTAATCACCTTCTCCATAATTATATAAAATAGTGTAAGGGAGAAGCTATCGTCCTGCCTGAGACCTCCTTCCGTGTTGAATGGTTCAGAGTGATCGTTACCAACCATAACCGAAAATTTGGCATTTTCCAAGGTACATCTGCAAAGTCGAATTAGTTTTGCAGGAATACCAAACTCGGATATGGCCTCATATAGCCTATTCCTTATCGGAGATTCAAATGCAGCTGTGTAGTTGACAAAAAGGTGGTAGGTGTCTATCTGCTTATCATGAGATTTTTCCAGGCTTTTCAGTAAAGGGAATATTTGATCCGCCGTAGATTTACCAGGCCTAAAGCCCCACTGGTAAGGTCCAATTTGTTTTTCTACAATTGGCTTTAGACGTTCACACAATATGCTTGAAAGGACCTTGTACGCAATTGGTAATAGGCTTATTCCACGGTAGTTCTTACATTTACTACGATCTCCTTTCTTGTATATGGGACATAACAGACGGAGAGTCCAATCCCCGGGCATGCTCTCCTCTTGCCAGATGTTCTCCATGAGCTGGTGGATGCTCCTAATCAGCTCCTTCCCGCCAGCCTTAAACAATTCAGCAGGGAGACCATCGGCTCCAGCAGCTTTGTTGTTTTTAAGGCGGGAGATGGCCATACGTATCTCGCTCTGGCTCGGAGGTGGACAGTTAATACCATCGTCATGGATTGGAGCGGGGTCTTCTGGAGTGGTGTCAGTATCCAGTAAATTTCTAAAGTGATCTCTCAATATCTTCAGAACGTTATCCGGGTCCGTCACTAGCTGACCATCGCTGTCCTTTTAGGAAGGCAACCCTGTTCCACGAATTCTCGCTTTAACTTTCTTGTAGAATTTTCGGGCTTCCCCTCTACTTCGGAGTAACTCAATGCAATCATCCTGCCTCTTCTTCAGCTCCTTCTTTTTTCTTCTAAAAAGACGAGTCGCCTCTCGTCTCTTCTCCCTGTGCAGTTCACGAACAGCTTGCGTTGCCACTGGCTGCAGTTTTGCCCTGTATGCAGCATCCGTCTCTCTCGTGGCATTGCGACATTCATCATCGTACCAGGCATCTTCTTGAGACGGCTTTGAGTACCCAAGTGCGCTTCTAGCAGTCAGTTCTATGGAGTCGGCTATATATTGCCACTGCGAGGTTGAGTTGAGTTGAGTTAGGTGGTTGGAGTAGGCGTCCGCTACCTCTGTGGTCTGCAGTTTACCGATGTCCAGCTTTCGTTGTGCCTGGTTTCGTACGTTTTTCCGCCTGCTTAGCCTAGTGCGTACCTTAACTGCGGTAAGAAAGTGATCAGAGTCAATGTTCGCACCCCTGATCACTCGTACGTCCAGAACGCTCGATGCGTGCCTTCCATCGACTACCACGTGATCTATCTGATTCCTTGTCAATTGATCTGGAGATAACCATGTTGCCTTATGAATATTTTTATGGTCAAATCTAGTGCTGCTAACTACCATATTTCTTGCCGCAGAGAAATCAATCAGTCTGACGCCATTAGTCGACGTTTCGGTGTGCAGACTGAATTTTCCGATTGTAGGCTCAAATGCGGTCTCCCTGCCTATTTTAGCATTAAAATCGCCTAGTACAATTTTGATGTCATGGCTGGAGCTACGGTCATATACATTTTCAAGGCTCTCGTAGAACTCGTTTATGTCCTAATCGCTTTTCTCTTCTGTCGGAGCATTGGCACATATGAGTGTTATGTGGAAAAACTTGTTTTGACTCTTATGGTGGCTATACGTTCACACACCGGGTTGATCCTTGTGAATAGGTGTCACAGTCTCTTGCCAACCACAAATCCATATCCAAAGTCGTGTTTGTCCGCGTGGCCACTATAGTAGATGTCTTCGAGGACTTCCGCCAGTTGGATGGAGGCACCTGGTCTAAACAGTGTTCTAATATTCCAGATGCATATCCTCAAATCATGGTCCTTAATTCGTTTGCGGTGGTCGTCAACATTTTGCGTGTCCGTTTTATTATTTTTCTACTTCTTTTCATTGCAATAGTTTAAACGTCGATGGCGGGTTGTCCAGCTCATCACGTCGCAGTTTTCTCCTCCTGCCAGGATTTTATTACAGCCGCCCATTCTGGGTCAGACGCTAACCAGGGTACCGCTCACTTTGAGCCGACGTGACTGTGTTTTAGGTTTCGCGCCTCACAGTAAGCCGTGCTCTGATGGGTGTCAACGGCACATTTCCAGTCGTCACCACGCGGATGTACTCCGTCCGCTGTATTACCACGAATACGGAGCTCTGTGAGTAGACGAGAAGTGTAATTTACAAGGATCACCCTGGGTTTTCCAAGTTAAACCAATCAGAAGCTTTACCTTGCATTACACTTCCGACACCCATCTTTTGAACTGAAACCAATCCTATACACTCAACAAATTATATCAAAATCGGTCCAGCCGTTCTGGCTATACTGGCTTTAAGCGTGTAAAGGTACGAAAAATGGGAAATTCTAATAACTGATTCTTGTTGTACTCGGCAACACCTACCAGAAAAAAATAATAAGAATTCCCAGGTATTTTTTTTTTGTCGCACTGCGTAAATCTCTTCACAAGCTAATTTTCTTAGTGGCCGTTTCGCAAGTTTAAGTATATATCTCGATTTATTGAGAAAGTTGTTTGTTACCGTTTTCTTTTGTATTCAAAACTTCATCACCTCGTTGACTAGAATACATTTACTATCCTCATCATACCATCATCATCATTAGACACAAGTAGTCCTATGTTGCTCACGTTAAAAGTAATATGGGTACCTGAACTCATGTCTCAGTAGTTCTATTTTCCAAGGATGTGTTTGTATGCGCATAGTTGTAAGAAAACATTATGGTTAGAGTATGCCATGTAGTTTGTTTGAAATAGCTCATTAAGTATTTATGTCAATTTCTATATTTCTTCTTTGCCAACTCCCGGCTCTATTATAGGGTGTAAAAGGTAAAGGTAAATGTTAAAGGATTCTGTAGGCATATATTTTGAGCCATACATACACATATACACACACACCTATATATGTCAAAATTATGGCAATGGGCATATGCATATATGAGGGTGTGTGTGTGTGTGTGTGGATGGGGAAGTATATATGTTAAATTGATGTATGTGTGTGCAAGCGACTTGAAGTTTATTTGACTCCCAGTTGAGTTGGGTTTCTTAGGGTTGATGACGTAAATGTTTTATTAATCGATAGGTTACAGAATTAATTTGCTGTCGAAAAAATTACAATGTTGTAGATATATGTATATGAAAGCGTAGACATGTATACATATATTATAAAATAATAGTGTTTGGAGTTTTAAGGAACCAGGTTCCTGGTTAGTTCGATGTAACAAAGTAGTTCGAACTCGGGTTACAGAGGAATGTATAAGAAGATCGCAGATTCTTGAAAACTTGATATATATACCTAAAAGGTCTTTAGTTAAATGTCCTTGATATATTCTCCTTGATAAATTTAGTTTTTTTTTATATTTGAAAAAAAAAATTAATAGATTAAAAAGATTTAATATCTCTATAAAAGTTTCGAAGCTGTGGGTTAAAATAACCTATAGTTAAAAACCCTCCCGCCATATATTCTACAGATTTTATGTTTATTGTTGCCAGTTGTTTACAGTTTCCGAAGTATAAATAAAATCCGGATAACCGATTCGTTACTTTACCTATTTTTTCTCAACATATTTATATGCATAAACACAATACACATACATACCCCACTATAGATATCAATGTGTTTGTATATCCTTTTACACAAAGTACAAATATATTAATATGCTATATTATATTTATGTCTTTGACTTGTTACTGAAATTATACACAAAGAAGTCATTAGAACAAATGTTTTCAATGCGGCGGCATAAAAGACGTTTGCCACAAAAGTTTCCTCTTAAAATGAATTGAAAAAGGTTAAAATGTAGTTACAAAACTTCCAAAACAAACAATTTTATTATAACAGATTTTAATGGCTATGACACCTGTCACGTAAGCTGCTTCGGTACACTTACCTTAATAAAATATTGAAAAAGTCAGTTAACACGAGAAAACACTTAACTCATTCAAAGTTACACAACGGACCAGAGCATATAAGGATTTGAAATGGAATTCCAATGAAACCCTAATGAAAATGTCAGCTGTTAGAAAATGTTAATGGATATGTTCTTTGAATTGAATTTTGCGTTGTGTTAACTGCGAAAAGAGTTAAGTTCTATTCTATGGAATTGAAAGACAATTTATGTAATCTACTGCCTTGGGTTTTAAAATACTGACATAGTAGTATGAACTTCAAAAGTGTGTCAACCACAAAGGGAAGCATTTAATTAATTAAAATAAATTTGATTTATGTTTAAGCAAAAAAACAAATTAATTTGAAAGATACATACATTTGAAGTTAATATATATAAAATATTTAATTTGCACATAATTGCCGTTTTTTATTCATATTCGCGAAAAGAAAAAGTCTTAAAGAATAGAAAGGATTTAAAATAAAATATAGTCTCCTATGGGTGTGATATAGGTGAGCTTCTTGCATTTTTCTAAGTTAACACGCTTCAGCTTTCAGGGTCCCACAACAGAACCTCCAATTAAGTGACGGATCCGAACATCAGCTGTTTGAGAAGCCTTTACAAGACATACCTATTAACTCGACTACTAAGAAGTTGTTGTCGACAACATCCACAGGGTTGTTAATGGCTGTGGCAGGACTTGTACCTGGCCACTTGCATGTTCTAGCCATCATTCAAAGGTTCTCTGGTGTAGGAAAGAAATATACATATTTATATATAACTAGTTTTCCCAGCTCGCGGTGCTTCACCTGTACTTACAATGAATCTTCTTATATACAGGTAAAATGCAAACGCTTTATAAGACGGACAAACACCCCATTTATGTGATTGCAGCTTAATCCCATTGGTTTAAGTTATTGCACCGCTTTAGTCCCTTTTTATCCCTAAAAGTACGAATTTCAAAAGATACATACGTATCGCACAAATATAATGGACTGGTACTCCATCAAATTCTATAGGAAACATGCCAATATACGATTTCAGCTTTAGACGTTTGGTCTGGGTGTTGGTTAGGGTGGGGCGATTTGTATGGAAGGAAAAAAATCTTAATGGGCGCTTCGTGTTTCTGATTCTTGGGATTGTACTGAGCAAAAAAGTCCTCTAGACCATATGTCTACGGTGAAAATCGAGCCTGCCCATTTTGACTTGAAGTTTTTTCTCAAACCTTTTTTTTTTTTGAAAAATTTGCAAATGTTCTTCGGCTTATATTTCGTAAACTATTTAAAATTTTGACTTATTTCCAAAAGTGAAGTTATAGCTATTATCTCGGGCTACAATTTCTCTGAACATATTATTTAGAAAAAACTTCGTTTGCATGGTGAAATAGTCGAAAATGTGGAAAATTCACCACTTTTTGTCACGTTTTTTTTTAGATATTTTGGCCTATAATAGCCAAACCATTGAGATTTTTGATCTAATACTAACACAAAAATGGTAGCCAAGACAATAGTTAAGAACTCTCTAGTACATCGCAAAAGCATTGGAACACTCCTCCTAGTATTTTTGGCCTTGTGAAAGTGCATATTTTTCGTGAAAATATTGATAAATTACCATTTTCAGTTGTTCATAGGGCAAAATCATAAAAATGTTCTATTTCTTATTTTTATTCTATTTTATTATTTTATTCTATTTATCTTATTTCTTATTTTTTAGTCTTCTATTGGTTTCAGTTCATTTGATGCATTTTTGTTAGTTTATTGTAAACGATCACAGCATCAAATACACATAAAATTAAATACGCATTTTTAAATATTTGCCGCAAATGTAAGTTTTTTTTGTATAAACTGTGCAGTGCTATTAAAAAACATTTTTTTATTTAAGAAATAGAACATTTTTATGATTTTGCGCTATGAACAACTAAATATGGTAATTTATCAATATTTTCACGAAAAATATGCACTTTCACAATGCCAAAAATACTAGAAGGAGTGTTCCAATGCAATTGCGATGTACTAGAGTGTTCTTAACTATTGTCTTGGCTACCATTTTTGTGTTAGTATTGGATCGAAAATCTCAATGGTTTGGCTGTTATAGGCCAAAATATCTGAAAAACGGGACAAAAAGTGGTGAATTTTCTACATTTTCGACTTTTTGACCATGCAACGAAGTTTTTTGTAAATAATGTATTCAGAGAAATTGAAGCCCGAGACAATAGCTATAACCTTCTTTTGAAAATAAGTCAAAACTTTAAATAGTTTACAAAATATGAGCCGAAGAAAATTTGCAAATTTTTCAAAAAAATAAGGTTTGAGAAAAAACTTCAAGTCAAAATGGGGAGGCTCGATTTTCACCGTAAACATATGGTCTAGTGGACTTTTTTGTTCAGTACAATCCCAAGAATCAGAAACGCGAAGCGCCCATTAAGATGTTCAAATCGCCCCACCCTAGTGTTGGTACCAGTTTTATTCTTTTACGGCCTTTTAACACTAAATGTTCGAATTTCTAAAAACGCCGTCTTTTATTTTTAAAACGTAAGAATTTCAAAAACTTTCCTTGCCTCGTTCAAATTCCATAGGGAGCAAGCCCATAAAAATTATCATGATTATATAATTAGCCCTTTTTAATTTTTTTTAACCAGAAATATCGGATTTCAAAATAACCTTCAATTCAAATTGATGGTGATGGTATAACTTTTATCCCTTGTAGGTCTTTTATACCCATTAAAGTAGGCATTTCCAAAAATCCATTCTTAGCTGATGTTTATTCGAAAAAGGGACCAAACACTCCGTGTCACTGCCCATTTCCCAGCGAGACGTAATCCCCCATGAACCATTTACATATGTAGCAAATCTTATCTTCATTCCTTTAATTGCTCGTGAAATATGATCGATTTCAAATTGAGTTTGTGTGGGCGGTGCCACGCCCCTTTGTTTAGTTATGTTTCATGTAGTATATAACTGAGGTCCTACGGATAGTATTACACAGTGAAAATTTCATTGCAATAACCATTTTTTAAAAGGGGCGTGGCAACGCCAATTTTCCAGCGAGATATAATCTTCTTTGTATCAGTAACATATGTTAGAGATACAAATATATGAGATATGACCGATTGAAATGTCGGCTTGTGTGGACGGTGCCACGTCGCTTTGTCTAATTATATTTTCATTTACCCTATGATTGAGGTCCTACGGATAGTACTACACAGTGAAAATTTCATTGCAATAACGATTTTTTCAAAAGGGGCGTGGCACCGCCCATTTTTCTAGCGAGAAGTATTCTTCTTTGTATTAGTAACATACGTAGCAAATCTCATCTTCATACCTTTAAAGGCTCGTGAAATATGACCGATTGCAAATTTGGTTTGTGTGGGCGGTGTCACGCCCCTTAGTCTTATTATGTTTTTATGTAGCGTATAATAGAGGCCCTACAGATAGTGCTACACAGTGAAAATTTCATTGCAATCGGTCCATTTATTTCGCCCAAATAAAGATTTTTTCAAAAGGGGCGTGGCACCACCCATTTTCCAGCGAGACGTTATCTTCTTTGTCTCAGTTACATATGTAGCAAATCTCATCTTCATACCTCTAATGGCTCTTGAGATATGACTGATTGAAATTTCGGTTTGTGTGACTTTGACTAATTATGAAAATTTCATTGCATTCGGTCCAATTTTTTGTGAACAGATAACGATTTTTTCAAAAGGGGCGTGGCACCCTTGCGACGGCGGCTTGCAATAAATCCATAGGTAACAAAGCCATATGGCCTTATATCCCATCCGATTGGGAAATAAAGCCATATGCCTTTATAACCAGCATGGTTGTGCAATATCACCTTATTAAATTTCCGATCAAAGTGGAAATAATGCCATACCTTTGAAACATTTTACCAAAATTAATGAAAAAGCTTGATGAAGTTGATGAAGAATGACTTATTATGTAACCAGCAAAACTCGCCGCGGGTGGCCTGTCCCCACCACATTCGTCTCGCTCTACGGGAAGAGAGTGAGTATCGAGACTAAGTACCCAACAAGATTAACTACGGCGTATGCGGCGGGGGCGACTTATGACCAGAAAATGTGATAGAGAGAGTAGCGAGGCTGGTTATGCAGCTTGACTAGGTCGCGCAAAACAAACATACTAAATTCATTTTATTCAACAAATTTTCATAAGTGAAATAATGCCATAATGGCTTTATTTTACACATCCTTTGGTAATAAATCCATTTGATTGGGAAATAAGGCCATATGGCTTTAATTACCTATGGCTTTATTGCACGTCACCACTTTCAACAAAAAGTATATTTTCTTATACGACCAATATACGTACAAATCTCGACTTCGTACCTATAATGGCTAAAAAGATACAGCTATTTTAAAATTTGAGTTGAATAGGGCGGTGCCACGCCTATTTTACACCCTTGCAGTCCGAATTTCCAAAAATTGCTTTCTTAATGCCATAAAATAAACCTACATTCAAAATTTCACGGTTCTAGCTTTAGCCGTATGGGCTGGGGAGTGATCAGTCAGTCACCCAAGCCTTTTATATATATAGATAGAGAGGCATGCTAATCTGTATATATAAAAGACAGCCAGGTATAGCTGGATTTTTGTTCGTCGAGAGAGAGAGCTCTGCCATTAAAACGCTTGATAAGTCCGTAATAGCATCTATTTGAAAGCAGGATAATTCTCCGGATTACATTATTTGATGGCGGAGCCGAAAAAGATGACATCTTCAACCACTTCAAAAGTTGTAGGTTTCAACGTGCACGCATCGTCCCAAACTAATAGTTTTGTTTTGTCCTCATTCACCGCTAGACCCAGTTCTGCTGATTCCCTCTATATATTTATGAGGGCTGCAGTCACATCATGTAGTTTTAAAGCAATGATTTCAATAACATCAGCGGCCGCAAGTAGGATAAAGCCGTATCGTGAATATCGTGCCACTCGTGTTTACTGCAGCTTTCCTCATTATCATCTTCATCACAATGTTAATACAAAATACAACAGTAAGGTCTTGGTTAACTTTCACTAAAGACTTGGTGTCAGTCAGGGTCATTCAGCAAAGTCGTATTACCAAATTAAGCCATGACTTCGAATAATTTCTGCCGTATTGTAGCTGTCAACGACAGCTTTATAGTCGACGAAAAGGTGGTATCGATCTGGTTTTCGTGAGCTCTTTCCAATATCTGCCGCAGTGTGAGTATCTGGTCAGTTCTTGATTTACCAGGTCTAGCCACGCTGATGAGGCCCTATCAGGTTGGATAACACCGGCTTAAATCTTTTAAATAGGACAGGACGACAGGACCTTATATAGGATGGGTGCAAGGCTAATCCCTCGGTAGTTGCAACACACGCTTGGATCACCTTTATTCGTAATATGCTGGTGTATGATCGTTATCAGCTCATCACCGTCTGACTTAAACGGCTCTGCTATAAGTCCATCGGCACCGGCTGATTTATTATTATACCCTCATCCTACGGGTAGGAGGGTATATATCATTTGATACGACCCAAAAGTGTAACACATAGAAGGAGTCAATTTAGACCCAAAGTTTCTTTGTTCCAAATTCGATTCATGACTTTTTTAGTCGTTTGAGTCAGATCCGTATGTCTGCCTCTCTTCTATCCGGCTGGTACGCACGATAACTTTCGAAAGAGGCAACCAACATTTTTTGAAACTTTGCACGAGTTAACATTTCTTTAAAACTACTGACGGTATTGCAAATGGGCTTCATGGCCTTCTGGTACCTCACATACATATATACCTTTCCGCCCACTTTAGAAATCGAGTAAAGTCGACTTGAGATGCATGTTCCACTTTTCGTCCCCAATGTCACCAATCATATTCTTAGGATGATGATGATTATAACTTTACGTTTTGTTTCCTTTTTTTGTATTTTCATAATAATTTGATGTTAAAGGTGAGTGGGGCTGCCAACGCCATTAGGATGGCAGTTGTATTGAACTTGAGCTACTTGCATTCTATACTTCCTTAATCGCAGCGATCGAAGCATACAATTTAGGTAATCATCCATCCGAAGTGGTTCAAGTGTGGTACATTTGATGGAAAAAAATATGGATGGAAAGCAGTAGATATACAGAGAAATATTCCATGATTGAGTACAAAAATCGTTCAAGTATATAAATTCAGGAGAAGTCATCAAGAAGAGGGTGTGAGCGACAGAGTTTTCCCTGGGCCGGACAAGGCATGATGGTTAGAACACGCTGCTACCATGCGGAAAATCCCGGGTTCGATTCCCGCCTCCAGTCATCTAAGTTTTTCTTTTATTGCCTTCCCCCTCAATGTTGTCGACAGCAACGTCGCAGTATAAATCGAGTCGAGTCAATCGGTATGTCTAGTAAAAGCTTCTCAAATAGTGACGTTCGCATTCGTCGATAATCAAGTAGGTGCCGTTAGTTGTGAATCTAAAAATAGAAAGCGTGTTAATTCACAACAACGCGTAAAGCTATCCATGCCTCATTCATGTGGTGTAAATGGAAATAAAGTAAGATATCTTTCACTACCTTTTTACGAAATGTAACATTTTACAAATAAATAAATTCAATCTAATATTTGCACACACTATCTAAATTAATATTATTTTGGTGTCTTTAATTCATAACCGATGGTTATTGATGTCTATGTTATTATTAAATTACATGTGACATGTTGCTTTAAGTACTACATCTGTTTAAGAGCGATATCTGAATTACAAAGAAAATTTCATTTAAATAATTAACAAATATGCTGTGAATACTAGCATATGCCCCACAACAACAATCTTATAGTATGTGTATTAATTAATATAATTGTAAATTTAATAATAACAGTTGTGCAGGGCAAAAATGCTTAATGCAAATATCTACAAACACACATAAACATAAATATATGTACAAACAAATTGTTTATGTACGTATGTATATATGCAAGAATAAGTGTTTGTGTGCAAGTAAAAGACGAAGTTAGGTTATTTGATCACACATATTAAAATGAAAATATTTGTTTATATGTTTATGAATGTGCCGCAGCGCACATAGATAAACATACACAGAGAGACAAACACACACACACACAAATGCTTACATTAATGTGAGAGTAAAATTAAGTTTTGTTGCAATTAAATATGCACATTCTCATTAAAACTTTGTGCCATTAATAAATGCCACCAGGGATGCCATATAACACGTTCATTTACACATTTACTTATGAATATACACAAATGTATAGATATATACATATGTATGTATTTATATCTGTGTATATGTTCCCCTGTGCGTGTACTTACAGAAAGAGCAAAAATTGTATACACACATGTACTTTTTTAATGTGTGTTTGTGTGTGTTGTCACATACACATATATGTAATACACTAAATTTGTATTTTTTTACAGATATTTAAGCACATACTCATACACAAACGCAAAATCTTGCCATGCACAATCATATGTACTTCACGAAATAAACACATATGTGAATATAATTTTTGTTTGAATTCACATGTGTGCAGTTTTATGTTCGAAAGTAAAGTCAAAGATCTATTGAAGCTATACATATGACCACTTCTGAGACAGAATTCTGCACTGTGGGCAAAAGTGATAAGAAATTAATTACTTACTTACTCAGCTGGTACTTCTATGCAATCCCAGTGGATTATATACCACACGTAGAAAAATATTATAAGCGCCTCGATCTTCTGCGCTTCTTCTCCAGTTAGTCACACCGAGTTCTGTAAGGTTCTCAGTAACCTGGTCTTTCCAACGGAGTTTTGGTCGCCCTCTTCTGCACCGTCCATCGAGTTCATTGTTCATTGCCGTTGCACCTTAATGCGTTTGACCACGTTAATGTCAGTGTACAGCTCGTACAGCTCATGATTCGTACGACGCCGATACTCTCCGTTAACGATGATGGGCCCATATATTTTACGGAGTATTTTTCGCTCGAATACCGCCAGAACCGATTCATCCGCTTGTGTCATAACCCAGGATTCTGAGCCATACAATGAAACAGGTAGAACCAGTATCTGGTATAGCTGGAGTTTTGTTCGTCGAGAGGGGGCTCTGTCATTGAATCGCTTGCTTAGTCCGTAGTAGCATTTATTTGCAAGCAGGATTCTTCTCCGGATTTCTAGGCTGACATTATTTGCTTTGTTGATGGCGGAGGCTAGGTAGACAAAATTATCTACCACCTCGAAATTATAGTTGTCAACGTTCATGCAGTTTCCAAAACGAGTAGATTCTTTGTTAGTTGAAACTAATAACTTCGTTTTGTCCTCGTTCACCGTTAGGCCCATTTTCGCTGATTCGTTTTGTATACCTGAGAAGGCTGCAGTCACATCCCGCAGTTTTCGACCGATGATGTCTACATCATCAGCGTACGCGAGTAGCATGTGACTTTTGTTGAATATAGTGCCACTCGTGTTTACTGCAGCTTTTCTCATTATCATCTCCATTACAATGTTGAAGAAATCGCACGATAGGCCGTCGCCTTGTTTTAGGCCTCGTCTGGTATAGAATGGCTCAGTAAGGTCCTTACCAATCTTCACTGAAGACTTCGTGTCAGTCAGCGTCATTCCGCAAAGACGTATCAGCTTCGCTGGAATACCAAATTCAGCCATGGCTCCTAGTAATTTCTGCCGTATCGGGCTGTCGAAGGCAGCTTTATAGTCGACAAAAAGCTAGTACGTGTCGATCTGTTTCTCTTCGGTCTTTTCCAGGATTTGCCGAAGTGTGAAAATCTGGTCAGTTGTTGATTTTCCAGGTCTAAAGCCACACTGATAAGGCCCGATCAGGTTGGATAACACTGGCTTCCGTCTTTCACATAGCACACTCGACAGGACCTTATATGCGATGGGTAAAAGGCTGATCCCGCGGTAGTTGGAGCACACACTAGGATCACCTTTTTTCAGCACAGGACATAATACGCTTACATTCCAATCGTCGGGAATGCACTCTTTAAGCGAAACCGTGCTGGTGCATGCTCAATATCAGCTCCTCGCCACCGGACTTGAAGAGCTCTGCGGGCAGACCGTCGGCACTGGCTGCTTTGTTGTTTTTCAGCCGCGATATTGCTCTTCTTACCTCGGCTTGACTTTGTGGTGGGCAATCTACGCCGTTGTCGACAATTGGAAATATGGAAGCTCTCTCTCCGTATGTGCAGCACACTCTGCGTATCCGTGACCAGATTTCCATCACTGTCCTTACAGGTGTGGAGGCCATTACCGTATCCATTTGCTCTTACTTTCTGGTAAAATTTTCGGGCCTCACCTCTATCCCTGTATCGCTCTATATCCTCGTTCTCCCGTTCCTTCAATTGGCGTTTTTTTCGCCTAAATAGCTGTCTCGCCCGTTTTGCTTTCTCCTTTGAATTTACCGATCGATGGACCAAGAACATCTTCCCTTCCTATTTTTGCATTAAAGTCTCCCAGAACACTTTTAATGTCGTTGCCAAGGCAGCGGTCGTATGTTTCCTCTAGGCGCTAGTAAAATGCATCTTTAATCTCATCGCCTTTATCTTCCGTCGGGGCGTGTACACAAATCAGCGTAAAATAAAAATATTTCGCCCGGATGCCAATGGTAGCTATTCGTCACTTACAGGGTTAAACCGCGAGACCAGGTGTCGAAGTCTCTTGCCGACTATGAAACCACATCCAAATTCGTGTCTTTATGCATGGCAGCTGTAAAAGATGTCACAGTTCTTTCGTCGTGTGCATCCCTGTCCCGTCCATCTCATTTCCTGTATGGCGGCGATTTCAGCCTTGTATTTGTCGAGGACATCCGCCAGTTGGATAGAGGCACCATTTCTGTAAAGAGTTCGGACATTCCAGGTGCATATCCTTAAACCATGGTCCTTATGTCGTTTGCGGGGGTCGTCAACATTTGGGGGGGGGGGGGGGGGGGGTTCTTGTTTTATGTATTCTCCGTGTTTTCATAATAAATTTTGTTTAAGAAGAGTGGCTTATTAGGCCACCGCTCCCGATCCTAGTTTCTTGGGGCTGCCAAAGCCACTAGAAGAGCCTGTGTTGATCCTCAGTAACTTCTGTTACCTACTTCCAAAGACGCATCGGTGGTAGCATGCCGATTAGGTTACTCAACGTTTCGCCTTCTAACTGTAGCTAACTTCTAAGCGGTTGCTTTAAAGTCATTGCCCGGGGAATACTTGGTCTAAGACCGGAAGAAGTTAGCTGCTTGAACAGTGCCACAAAGGAATCGATTCTGGTCACTCCCAAGTGAGTGACAATAAGTAACTATCAACCTCTGGGCAAAGTTCCATTCCCCTTCGAATGCAGCTGTTTATTCGATAAACAGATGCATTTCTGGGATCTTATTCAGGATTTGCCGTAGCGTAAATATCTATTCGATATACCAGGTCCAAAATCACAGTGAAAAGGCCCAATCAGGTTCGCTATGATGGCTTAGACTTTCACATAACACACAATACTAGACATTGTATTCGTTACGTAAAAGGCTGCTCCATAGTTGGTACACACATTTGGATCGCTATTCTTAAAGTGAGAATATAAAACACTAAGATTCCAATCATTGGACATGCATTCCTTTCTGAGCTGGTCCATGCATGTTGCCAGCTCTACGCCGCCGGCCTTGAAAAGCTCTGCCGGTAGTCCATCGGCTCCCGCAGCTTTATGAATTTTAAGCCTTAAGATCGCCATGTTGATCTCGTTTAGGCTCGGTGGTGGACAATCTACTAAGTCGTCTATGATTGATGTAATTTCGTCACTTATGCTGTTTTCGTGAACAAGCAGGGTACGAAAGTATTCCTTGCATATATGCATCACACTATGCGTGTCTGTGACCAAATTTTCATCTCTGTCCTTACAGGCGGGGATGCCTTTTGCAAAACCTTTGCTTTTAACCTTTTGGTAAAACTTTCGGACTTCACTTCTATCCCTGTAATTTTTAATATCCTGGACATATATTTTCTTACATTGACGCTTTTTCCGTCTGAAATTATCGTTCCATCACCGCTTGTGTTACCATAAGCTGCAGTTCTGCCTTGTATGCAACATCTTTTCCCTCAGACATTACATGACATTTCTCATCGTACCAGGGTTTGGCTGAACGAGATTTTTCATAACCCAGCACGGTTGTTGTGGCAATGGTCGTAGAATTCGCATCACGTTGCCACTCTGCGTCAGGCACATCAAAATTAGGGGGTTTTGTTTGAAGTAATTGAGAGAGTTCTAACCACTGTACAAATCGTACACATGCAAAGGTATGAGCAAATAACTCTAACCGTGTGTGAGTGCCTGATGAGTGTGTGTGTGTGTTTGTGACCTAGTATGTGTTAACATTAAAAATGCAAACATAATCCCACGCCAAAGTGACAATGTCGAAACTCATACATTTTCCTCTGGTGTAGAATACCTTTTTTACGTTCATTTGACATTCCCTACTTAACTTACCTTTGTAAGTGTTCGTGTGTGTGTGTATATAATGTTTCCGTTTCCCTTTGCCGGTAACAAATGATGCTTGCGAGTGTGTAAGCGTTTCGTGTCGGTTCTGTTAAACTCCCCAAAAATTTTCTTGGAAAAAGTATAAAGGTTTTCTTCGTTTCATGTGTTTCATATTCGTGTGTCTCAAAAGAAAAGCTACAATTTAAGAATTAAAACATCGTACGTATGCATGACTTGAGTCCTGCACACCTTTTATAATATGCGCACTAATACAGAATTCGGCATGGGCACACCCACACTCACACATACACATTGATGCACATACTGTATACATTATGACCATTAAGCAACTGCCAGGGCAAAGCAGAGAATTGTTTACGACGATGGCTTCCATAAAGAAATAGCAAGACGAAGGTTAGAAGTCTGACGGTCGCCGGGTTGCTGTATAAGAAGTATCTTAGAAGATGTATTATGTTATTTTCTTAAAACATTACAACCTGAGATAATGTTAAATAATTGATAATGTCTCTGAGGAGACATACGAAAGAACTTACACACAGACACAGTACTTATACCTACAAAAAGAGGGAAGTGCTCTCGTTTAAATGCAGTGGCATGTGTGTGCGTGCAAATGAGTAACAAATCCTTGATTAGATTAAATGTAACATTTAGTAGGGTCAATAATGACTTGGACAACGACCCATAAACAGGTAGGCGTCATAAAAATGAGATGTAACATGAGTGGACGCGCCTGGAGCTAAAAGATGCAAGAGATTTGTGGACACGAAATTTGGCAATTTGGTCATAACGACTTTGTCTTAGTTATGGACTATATAAATAACAAAATGAAAGAAAATCTGCAGAAAAGCATAGGGGAATAAAATGTTATTCAGATATTAATATGAGGGAGGAATACAAAAAAAAATTGGATGGAATTATGTACCATGTCGCTGCTCATAGCTCATAGAAATATGAAAAAAGCCAGTACAAAAACTACCCGATAAATACCTGTTGCATGGTCGGTCGGTTGAACAAATTGTACAGCAGGAGGAAACAAAAGGTACTGAATTTGAACGTTAAAAAACTAGAGTTGCCATATTGGATGCATGCGATCCAATTCCACGACCATATGATTGGGGTATTGCCAGGTGGGAAAAATCAAGGAATATATGAATAACAACCCTGGAATCGACAGTGCGCCAAGAAGATGTTGTTATGTATTTGAAGATAATATGTAGATGGCTCCAACGATGATAGGGAAGTCGGAAGTGGAACATTTATTTTGGCGTTACGCGGGATTTTGGAGTTGTTATCCGTATATAAAGCAAGATTCTAGAGGAAGCCGGACATTTATACCTGTGTCGTCTGAGTGATCCGTGCCGTGAAGATATCACCGTAAATACAAAAAGTGGCAAAGTAACTATATGTAAAGTGAACAGTTTGTCAACTTGTGTTCGTTTATTTGGTTCGCACTCAACGTTAAAATAAAATATAAAAAAACAATCAGGAAGATCGGGTTTTTTAATTCATTGTACTCTTTATTAGCCGGTGGTGAACAAAAATTGAATGTGAGTGTCGTATTATTAGTTTGTTGTTAAAGGTATGATAACCGATTTGTCTGTGTGTTATTTGTTGTTTATTAGTTCACACAAGCCCAGAGTCCAACGTTGGCAAAGCTGGTCTCCTGTCTTTCAACGAGAACAGGGGCCAGCAACATTTTAAACCTGGTGTGCGGACAAATCCGTAGGACGAACGGTCGGCAAGCCTTAAGACCGATGCCCAAAGTTGACGCCAATGAAACTGTAAATCTGGGCTAATCCTGAGCGAAGACCAATTTGGAAGCCAGAGAGAAACTGCAGCAGGGATCGTCATACCTGAAAAACAAAAAAGTAGAAAAAAAGACGTTAATAAGGTAACAAATAATGAACGTAAAGATTGTTTGACGACCCTGTGAAATTTTAATTAAAAACGGCAGAATCACGGAAAATTTATAAATAATGAAAAATATGAAATTACGGCGTAGCGCCAAAGGACATAAACATTAATTTAAACAAAGAAAAAAAATATAAATCAAATAGGTTAAGTTTGTGTTAGTGATGTTTGTGTCGTCTGTATTTTTGTGAAGAAAAAAAAATATATGTCTAAATTTAAGAAAAGTGTAAGGGTTGTTAACATCATATAAAAAAATAAGTATCAGTGAGTGTAGGATTTTGTTTAACGACGACTAGAAGAGATCGCGTAGAAGATTTGTGTGTTTTGGTACCGTGAATGTGCGGGTAATATACTAGTTAAAAGAGCTCTAGGTTAACTAGGTATTTAAAGTTCAGCGAGTTCGTAACGGGCCTATAAGTGGCAAATTTATTAACCTAGAAAAAAAAACTTCTAGACGTAATAAAGGCGAATCCGAGCAATGACTCAAGAATTTCATGTGGTGTTAGTGATTCAAAATTTTTTTTTGTTGTAATAGTTTTAAGCTATGTTGTATGTTAGATTAGGAACAATTCAAATCAATAAATGTGTACGTGTTTGATGTATTTGAAACTTTAAACAATGTCGTGCTAAAAATCTTTTGTGAAGGGGGGACTTGTTTGACAGGGTAATGATGTGAGTTTGTGTGGTTTGTGGGGTCCTAAAGATGGCAGTAAAGGAAGTTTAGGACCATGGTAGGGCGGGCAGTGTGGAAGCGCGTCACCAAGCTTCCTTGTGAAAGGTGTGTGTTGTGTTGTTTTAAAGTGTTTGTTTGTTTGTTGTAATGTTCTATAATTTTTATGTTCGTCTCCCAAGGGCTAAGGTTGGAACGGGTTAGACCCACTGAGAGAACCGCTAGCAGCCGGAGGACCAACCTTAGTGCCAATTAAAAAGGGTCACGTAACAGAAATGGCGCCCAATCGAAAACTTACGATTTGGAAATCCTTAGCACCATTAACAGAAATGGCGCCCAAACGAAAACTTATGATTTAGAAATCCTTAGCACCATTTACAAAAATGGCGCGTGAACGCTTTTATTTGCGCCAAGCCGCAGGGGGGATAAAATGGCGGCAATTGTGGCATATGATGCCAGGGATTAGTGCAATAACACCAACGCACAGTGCAATAACCCATAGGGAAAAATAGATTTTAAGGGAATACCGCGTTTTTTATCACCTAACCGATATTGCAGCCACAATTTATTTTTAAATTTGTGTTTAATGTGCAATATTAGAATTAGGATTTTTAGAAAATTAGGGTAATCTCTCCACGTACCTTAGGGTCAGTGCAATAGCTTGTTCGTCTAATGTGTAACAATGTTTGTATTGTAAAGACCTGTTAATTTACGTTTGAATGTTTTGTGATTTTTTTAAAGTAACGTCCATAGTGTTATCTAGGTAAGGCAGGGAAAGTGCAGTAGCCGGTGTGATCGGATGATCGCATGTCTGATGTATTGCCAAAGTACTTGCAACCACGAAGTCTTTTTCAAGAGTAAGCACTTTTAGGAAATGCCGTGGCACTAGATACGTCAAGAATAATTCAATTTTATGTTTTGTCATGTCAGTCGTTCAATACACCTAATCACAACCAATTTTTTTGGACACTTTTTTTGTTTTTTAAATACAAATCAACCACCACTCTACACAGAAACCCCTTGAAAATCAAACAAGAAACCCTTTCGAATTTGTTAAATATTTTTGTGTGTTGTTTAGTTGAAAATACGTTATTCGTGTCTATAAATATTTTGTTTGTATGATTGTTTTATGTATGAATTTATAAGTTTTAATAAATAATTTGTTTTTAATTGATTAGTATAATTTAATATTTGTGCTTGTGACTTCGTGCAGATTTTATAAATTTTAATTTTTAATAGATAATAATTGTGTTTAGTTTAGTAAGATTAATTATTTATGTTTTATTTAAGTTACTTTATTTTGTTTATATCAGTTTTATATTTTTTATTTTATATTAAAAAGTCCGTTCTTCTATGTTATAAATGTTTTATTTAAACAAATTTTTTGTTCACTAAGAATTCACGGCTAATGAACGATAATCCCGGCAAAAAGCCTGGGGAAACTTTGTAGTAATGTTTTCATCGAAGCGTCTACACTTTTTGAAAAAGGAAAAACTGTTTTTCCCCCTAAATGCGACTAAACGCGAATGTTTTGTAACAATATAGGAATGGCCATGGCATCTGCCCTGGATCGAAATATTAACCACACCGTATCGATAATAATAGCTAACGGCCATAAATGCATTGCCACGTTCAAAAGGTTTGATCAGACTACGAATGAAAATTTCCAGCAGCCCGAAAAAACTAATACCATATAACAATGACGCTTAAATGTTCATATGTTATAAATATAAAACCATTTGTAATTTGTACAATAGCGGTTTCCACTCTTTGTGTTAATTTTACAACACTGTTTTATTTACTACAATTCTACACTACAAAGCATGAGCGTCTTTTCGTATGTATTGTAAACTTATAAATCAGCTGTTCTTTGGTTTTGTTTTTTTTTGTCAGTTTAAATTTGTAAATACGTGGAAAATGTAGGATCTTATCCATATTCTACTGAACTTTTTTAATAGTTATCACAAAATTTAAAATTGAAAATCAAATCAAATATTTTTTGCCGGCAAATATCTTTGACGATCAGCTGTTTTATTCTGCGTAGTAAATTGTAGTCTAATAAATACATTTTGTTGTTGCCGTGTTGTAAATGTTAGTACAAAAAAAAAATCATAAATAAGATTAACAAGGTCTACCAGGGTACTTTACAAACAAGAGTAAAAGCCGCTAATGTTTTCTTTAAATATACCACCGTAATAGGAATAAATTGTTTTGGGGCCTTTTTACGAATTATACCCAAAATGTGTTGTGTTTTCTTTAGCTTATTTTATATATATATTATATCATTGTTGCGGTAATCTCAATTTCTACCGGTAACAATCTTATGTATGAGATGAGAGAGAGCGAATGAAAATACTTGAGTTTACTTCTTCCAACATCCTACGCAATACTATGATTAATTGTTAGTAAACAAACGCTTTAAATGCAAGTAGTTGTTAGTTTTACTTATTACTATGAAAAGAATCGTCATGTATTCGTATTCGACAGTACCTAATATTTCGCAAGTCTACACACGAAGCTTATCTTTTGACGCTTATTTGCAAGTATAAATAAAACAACAAAGTTCCAGAAAATCGCTAAACTGTGTATACTTCAAGAGGTATTAATACAGGTGGCGTTAACTGCCAGCTGGTTTTAACTTTTGTTCTGATTTTGGTGCCTCTGCACTGTCAACTTACATATACTCGCCGGGTTGCGCCTTTTGGTTGGCAAAATTTTGTATGGAGATTTTGACACTAGTGAGGCACTACACAAAATAAATTGCCAGTTGTTGTTGCAATGCCAAATTTGTTGTACAGATAACTCCACCTTGCTAAATACATCTTGGTATACTTGCATTGGAGTTCAAAATAACTTCTCTTGTTGCTGTCGTTATCGTTTCTTGGTTGTTGCTCATGGTGTTATACTACATTTGGCAAACACACTTCTAAAATGTAGTATTCTGTCTGCGATTTAGAACTTTAATAATTCAAAGCGATTTTTTTTTCTCTCTGCGTTTTTGGGATTAATAAAAGCGTTCAATTGTCGCAGCGTTCCCACGGGAAGATGGCCATATGCAATGGCATTGAGTTAAGGAAGGCCGATATCCCCTAGGGTTCGGAATTATTCATATTTCCCAAGAACAGGTGGTAAATTGGGGTCTATATAAATGCCTATCGCTATTGCCATGGTGCGAGGGGAAACGCCCCGAATATAGTGCACATCATGTACATACCCAGCAATCCAACAAATAGTCCACGAGAGGCAGGAACACTGTTTAATGGAAGGGGCATCCCTTATAAGATTTAGGTCGGCATACTAGGGAGTCCACAGGCACCTATGGTACTGAAAAGGAAAGAATAAAAATTAGAAAAGAGCAGAAATTAAGGTACAATATATGTATGTATTACGAATAACTGGACCAAGAGAGTCCTGATAGTTGCGGTGATGTGCCCGGCTGATGAGACAGCAAAGGGTGTGGGAATTCCCCACGTTGGGCCATATTCATGCCATTAAACAATGGTACTGCCCAAAGTATGACCAGCGACACCAGGTAGCGTACAATCGTATTTGCAGAAATTAAAGAATTCCTCCCGTGCAGCGTTTATGGGTTCTTTTATTTCTGTTCAGGTACCGCAGCAGGGAAAATTATATATGCTCTTGAAAAAAAAAAGGTTGTGTTTCGTTGGTGAGGGATCTTATATAAATGCACGTGATGTCTCCAGTAACTTTTGACAAACTTAGAGTTCTGCGCCGAGCACATACTCCTGACGGCGTCCTGCGTTTGTAATCGAAGAGTTATACCACGTTGAAACTAAGGCACAAAACTGATTGGGTTTTACATAAATCACCTCGATGTGTCACTATGACCTAATAGGGAGAGTATGGGAATAAAACAAAATAAAAAAACCGATTTAGATGAACAACGAGTTGTTACTTCTCTAATTTATGGTTAGAAATTAGCACTTTATTCGCACGGTTTAGTCAAGTCGAAAAAGAAATTTAAATATTGGTATGACCGATTTGGTAGAATGTGGCATTTGGAAGTACACCGGCAGAATATAAATATGTTTGTGTGAAATAACAAAATGCACGTCGAAGTTTGATGCGTTCCTTCCAAACTCCGAAGTTTTGTTGCATGGTCGGTCGGTTGAACAAATTGTACAGCAGGAGGAAACAAAAGGTACTGAATTTGAACGTTAAAAAACTAGAGTTGCCATATTGGATGCATGCGATCCAATTCCACGACCATATGATTGGGGTATTGCCAGGTGGGAAAAATCAAGGAATATATGAATAACAACCCTGGAATCGACAGTGCGCCAAGAAGATGTTGTTATGTATTTGAAGATAATATGTAGATGGCTCCAACGATGATAGGGAAGTCGGAAGTGGAACATTTATTTTGGCGTTACGCGGGATTTTGGAGTTGTTATCCGTATATAAAGCAAGATTCTAGAGGAAGCCGGACATTTATACCTGTGTCGTCTGAGTGATCCGTGCCGTGAAGATATCACCGTAAATACAAAAAGTGGCAAAGTAACTATATGTAAAGTGAACAGTTTGTCAACTTGTGTTCGTTTATTTGGTTCGCACTCAACGTTAAAATAAAATATAAAAAAACAATCAGGAAGATCGGGTTTTTTAATTCATTGTACTCTTTATTAGCCGGTGGTGAACAAAAATTGAATGTGAGTGTCGTATTATTAGTTTGTTGTTAAAGGTATGATAACCGATTTGTCTGTGTGTTATTTGTTGTTTATTAGTTCACACAAGCCCAGAGTCCAACGTTGGCAAAGCTGGTCTCCTGTCTTTCAACGAGAACAGGGGCCAGCAACATTTTAAACCTGGTGTGCGGACAAATCCGTAGGACGAACGGTCGGCAAGCCTTAAGACCGATGCCCAAAGTTGACGCCAATGAAACTGTAAATCTGGGCTAATCCTGAGCGAAGACCAATTTGGAAGCCAGAGAGAAACTGCAGCAGGGATCGTCATACCTGAAAAACAAAAAAGTAGAAAAAAAGACGTTAATAAGGTAACAAATAATGAACGTAAAGATTGTTTGACGACCCTGTGAAATTTTAATTAAAAACGGCAGAATCACGGAAAATTTATAAATAATGAAAAATATGAAATTACGGCGTAGCGCCAAAGGACATAAACATTAATTTAAACAAAGAAAAAAAATATAAATCAAATAGGTTAAGTTTGTGTTAGTGATGTTTGTGTCGTCTGTATTTTTGTGAAGAAAAAAAAATATATGTCTAAATTTAAGAAAAGTGTAAGGGTTGTTAACATCATATAAAAAAATAAGTATCAGTGAGTGTAGGATTTTGTTTAACGACGACTAGAAGAGATCGCGTAGAAGATTTGTGTGTTTTGGTACCGTGAATGTGCGGGTAATATACTAGTTAAAAGAGCTCTAGGTTAACTAGGTATTTAAAGTTCAGCGAGTTCGTAACGGGCCTATAAGTGGCAAATTTATTAACCTAGAAAAAAAAACTTCTAGACGTAATAAAGGCGAATCCGAGCAATGACTCAAGAATTTCATGTGGTGTTAGTGATTCAAAATTTTTTTTTGTTGTAATAGTTTTAAGCTATGTTGTATGTTAGATTAGGAACAATTCAAATCAATAAATGTGTACGTGTTTGATGTATTTGAAACTTTAAACAATGTCGTGCTAAAAATCTTTTGTGAAGGGGGGACTTGTTTGACAGGGTAATGATGTGAGTTTGTGTGGTTTGTGGGGTCCTAAAGATGGCAGTAAAGGAAGTTTAGGACCATGGTAGGGCGGGCAGTGTGGAAGCGCGTCACCAAGCTTCCTTGTGAAAGGTGTGTGTTGTGTTGTTTTAAAGTGTTTGTTTGTTTGTTGTAATGTTCTATAATTTTTATGTTCGTCTCCCAAGGGCTAAGGTTGGAACGGGTTAGACCCACTGAGAGAACCGCTAGCAGCCGGAGGACCAACCAACAGATAAAGATGATGAGATTAAAGATGCATGCGCCTAGAGGAAACATACGACCGCTGACCTGGCCATGACATTAAAATTGTTTTGGGAGACTTTAATGCAAAAATAAGAAGGGATGTTGTTCTTGGTAAATTCAGCCTGCATGCCGACACATCAGATAACGGGTTTAGGCTTAGCATCACAGCGGGAAGAAACATGGCACCAGTGAAACCAGATTCCAGGACAAAAATATCCACAAGGTAACTTGGCTATATCAAAACACCAAAAATCAAATTGATCATGTGGTAATTGATGACAGGCATGCATCTAGTGTCATGTACGTGCGTGTGATCCGTGGTGGTAATATTGACTCGGATCATTACCTGGTTGCAGCCAAGGTGCGCACAAGATTGAGCAGAGCGAAAAAGGCACGTAACCAAACACAAAGAAAGCTGGATATCGCAAAGCTGCAAACTCCAGAGATAGCCACTGCCTACCCCAAACAGCTCTCCCAACTACTACGACACAACGCCCCTGCTTCTGACGTTCCCGATACACAGCATATTGCGCATTCCATGGCAACCGCCGCAGCAACCGTGCTAGGATATGAAAAACGGCGCTCAGACGAATCCTGGTACGATGAAAAACGTCGCATAGCGTCTGAGGAACAGGATGCTGCTTATAGGGCAACGCGTCAGTCAATTGTAACTCGTGCTGCTAGGGAACGGCACAAGGAGACAGTAAAACAGGCGAGACAGCTATTAAGGCGAAAAAAACGTCAGATGAAGTAATATAAGAACGAGAATATAGAGCGATACAGGGATAGAGGTGAGGCCCGAAAATTTTACTAGAAAGTAAAAGCAAAAGGCTACGGTAATGGGCTCCCCACTTGTAACGACAAATATGGAAATCTGGTTACAGATACGCAGAGTGTGCTGCATATATGAAGAGAACACTTCCAGCAACCGCTGGTTCCAGAAGGTACCGCTCTTGAAGATATCACGCCTATTGTTGACGACGGCTTAGATTGCCCACCACCAACTGAAGCCCAGGTAAGAAGAGAAAAATCTTGGCTGAAAAATAATAAAGCTGCCGGTGCCGACGGCTTTCCGGCAGAGCTCTTCAAGTCCGGTGGCGAGGAACTGATAACGAGCATGCGCCAGCTCCTACGCACGGCTTGTCTTAACCAGTGCATGCCCGACGATTGGAATGTAAGCGTATTATGTCCTGTTCTGAAAAAAGGTAATCCAAGTGTGTGCTCCAACTACCACGGGATCAGCCTTTTGCCCATCGCATATATGGTCCTGTCGAGTGTGCTATATGAAAGACTAAATCCAGTGTTATCCAACCTGATCGGGCCTTATCAGTGTGGCTTTAGACCTGGAAAATCAACAACTGACCAGATATTCACACTTCGGAAAATCCTGGAAAAGACCCAAGAAAAACAGATTGACACCATCTACCAATCTTTTCATCGACTATAAAGCTGCCTTCGATAGCCCGATACGGCAGAAATTACTCGAAGCCATCGCTGAGTTTGGTATTTCAGCGAAGCTGATATAAAAAAAAAAAACTTATTTCCCTTTGCACCCCATAGATGAGGTATGGGATAGCTTCTCGCGTTGTTGTGAATTAACACGCTTTCTATTTTTAGATTCATAACTAACGGCACCTACTTGTTAATCGACGAATGCGAACGTCACTGTTTGAGAAGCTCTTACTAGACACGCCGATTGACTCGACACTTAATACTGCGAAGTTGCTGTCAACAACATTCGAGGGGAGCCGACAATGAAAGAAACAATTTTTTTTTTAAGATGACTGGAGCCGTGTTTGAACCTGCGCATGGTAGTCGCGTGTTCGAACCACTATACCACGGCCGGTCCCGAAGCGAAGCTGAATGCCTTTGCGGAATGACGCTGATTGGCACAAGGTCTTCAGTGAAGATTGGCAAGGACCTTACGGAGCCATTCTATATCAGACTAGGCCTTAAACAAGGCGACGGCCTATTGTGTGACCAACATAGTGATGAAGATGATAATAAGGAAAGCTGCAGTAAACACGAGTGGCACGTTATTCAACAAAAGCCACATGCTACTAGCGTACGCTGATGACGTAGACATCATCGATCAAAAACTGCGGGATGTGACTGCAGCCTTATCAGGTATACAGGAGGAATTAGTGAAAATGGGTCTAATGGTGAACAAGGACAAAACGAAGTTAATAGTTTCAAAGAACATATAATCTACTCGTTTGAGAAACTGCGTGAATGTAGACAACTATAATTTCGAGGTGGTAGATAATTGTATCTACCTAGGCTCCGCCATCAACAAAACAAATAATGTCAGCCTCGAAATTCGGAGAAGAATTCTTCCTAATAAATGTTATAACGGACTAAGCAAGCGATTTAACGACAGAGCCCTCTCTCGAAGAACAAAAATCCAGCTATACTAGATACTGGTTCTACCTGTCTTGATGTATGGTTCAGAATCCTGGGTTATAACACAAGGATGAATCGGTTCTGGCAGTATTTGAGAGAAAAATGCTCCGTAAAATATGAGGGCCCATCATCGTTAACGGAGAGTATCGGCGTCGTATGAATCATGAGCTGTACGAGCTGTACACTGACGTGGACGTGGTCAGACGCATTAAGGTGTAGCGGTTGCGTTGGCTAGGTCATGTTGTACGCATGGACGAAAATGCTCCAGCTCGAAAAGTCTTCGACAATGAACTCGATGGACGGCTCAGAAGAGGGCGACCAAAACTCCGTTGGAAAGACCAGGTTACTGAGAACCTTACAGAACTTGGTGTGACTAACTGGAGAAGAAGCGAAGAAGATCGAGGCGCTTATAATATTTTTCTACGTGCGGTATATAATCCAATAGGCTTGCAAAGAAGTGCCAGCTAAGTAAGTAACTAAGTAAATATTTATCTTGTGCAAAACTTTTTTGAATTCCGGTCATTTTCATGGGATGTACCATAAAGGGTGTTGCAAAGGTTTCAGTTTTATGAGGATTTGTCTAGTATTACAAGGAAATTAAACTGACCGAATTTAAATATCCACCAGTTATCCCTTTTGAACTTTTATGAGAAATAAAAATTTTTCAAAAATAAATAATTATGTACATGAGGAACCGGAAGGGGTCGGCTTATATAGCTCATGATCATTTAAGTATCAAACTTTTATAAGTGAACATCTTTCGCAAAATATGACAAAATTCAGCGTACTAACAAAATATGTGTATGTAAGGCAATGGAGGGTAAATTCTGGCATTTATATGGAAAAACTGAACAAAATAATATGGCTAACCAACTTTTTGGATCATTGCCATATCAACTACTGTTGAGTATACATATAATACCTTTTCCGTTCTACAAATAGAATCCCTTTGCCAGTCAAAGACGCTATCATTTCATATATTCGCGAAACTCTTATTTGTCGCAAACAGATATAGATATCCCATTTTTAAACCTTTTTTCTATTGTCAAAAACCAAAACTTTATAAAACTCTAACATCCCCCGATGTGTGTGATTATAGCCATGACATTTTATTGACAAAATAATTTTATCATCCGGAAAAATGACCTCATATTAATAGATATCTCTTTTTTATTTAGCGATTACCCCCATTGATGCAAAGCTCTCGTCATCATATCTGTGCAAAGACAAATGTTGGTCATTTAGAATGCAAACAACAAAAAAGTTGGGGCGACAACGTCCGGTGCAAAAATGCGTCCCTTCGCATATAATGTAGATAAATGAGTAGCAATTTGAGAGATTTTTTTTCGTGTCATACATAGCTTCGATGTTACATCAAGTTGCATGTGGAAAAAATTCAACTGAAATAATTTTACTTTACTTCCGGTATGTCTGGTGGAACAGAATGTGGGCAAATGAAAAAATACAATGAAGTACAGTGGATATGGATATAAAATTTGTGGAAATGTTTGACGTTACACTACTTAACCGAGGAATTGCCCGACAAAAATAAATAGCTGTAAAACTACGTCGTGTTATGTGCTAACATCAGTAACACTAAGCAACACCAAAGAAACTTTAAAATTGCATCTTAGTTTTATACCTTAACCCTTGGTATATATCATTTGATACGAGAACAAGTGTAACACATGAAAGGAGACGTGTTAGACCCCAAGTATCTAAAGGCCAACATCATACCAGGACTTTTTAAGACAATTGAGCTATGTCCTTCTAACTGTATGACGGGTGCCTATGATAACACGAGTTAACCTTTACTGATCCCTATGAAAATTTACCTAAATAGCCCCACCCCTTCTTGTATCTACTATACAAAATTACCTATTTCTTTTATTGTACTTTTTTTATATATTTTGTAAGTACGCTGAATTCAGTCACATTTTACAAACGAAGTACTCTTTTCAAACTATCACTAAGGAATGAATATGCTCCGTATCGGCTGACCCCCTCTGGTCTTCACATACAACATAATGTTTTTCTGGAAAACCAATATTTCTACAATAACATCCAAACGGAAAACTGTACGATATTTGAATTTGGTCAGTTTGAATAACTTGTAAAATTAGGCAAAACCTCGGAAACAGATTTACAACTTCCTTTTTGTACCTCCTATACATATGACAAAATAATTGATCTTACTACAAAACTATTACATATCCTGGCACACCGCAAGCGGCTTGCTCCTCAATCATCGACTCGGTCAAGACGTGATCTCCTCTACTTGAAACGCAGCGAGGGATAAGAAGCCGGGCAATTCTCTTGGCTCTATGAAATAAGGCCCCAAGAAATAAGGCCCCAAATCCAAAATGAAATAAAGCCCCAAAAAATGGGGCTTTATTTCGTTATGAAACAAAGCCCCAATATTAAGAATGAAATAAGACCCCAACTAAATGAAAAAACACCCCAATTCATAAATGTAATAATGCCCCATTTTTGGGGCAAGCCTTTCAGGCTAGATACCTGTGGGAGGGGTAGTAGAAGTGGTAAAAAAAGGGGGGCGGACGCCCCCCCCATCACTTTATTTATTGACTTTAAAAAATGACAGAGAGCGAGTTGCGAGACTGACTACGTCTTTTTATAATGCTAGTGAGTGAAAGTTGCTAGATTGACAACGTCGTATGCGGCGGAAGGCGTGCCCCCCACCGCATTCGTCTTTTAATAAAGTCATATACTGATAGTTGCAAGGCTGACTACGACGTATGGGGCGGGGGCGTGCCCAGTCATCTAAATTTTTTTCATTCCCGTCCCCCTCGATGTTGTCGACAGCAACTTCGCAGTATAAGTGTCGAGTCAATTGGCATGTCTAGTAAAAGCTTCCAAACATTGACGTTCGTATTCGCCGATAATCAAGTAGGTGCCGTTAGTTTTGAATCTAAGAGTAGAAAACGTGTAAATTCACAACAACGCGAGCAGCTATCCCATACCTCATTCATGGTGTGTAAAGGGAATTTAAGTTTTTTTTATGGTCAATGGTATTGGGAAACTCTGGCCTGGCGCCAGGGTGAAAGTCGTTCCTAGATCTAAGCTTCCACTTCTGCAGATCGCTACGGTGTGTATTCCGCGGCACATTAAGAAGATGGAGGTCGCTACTGACCTGCTGGCAAAACAGAACCCGTCCTTCAATACCGGTACCTTGGAGGAAATCTCCTAGTTGCTATGTTCTGAGAATGGAGGAATGGATCACCTTCTGTAAATCGATGTGGACACTTTGTGCCCACTGATTGCTCAAGAGGGTAGGATGAGAGTTGGATTAGGGACAGTAAGGTTACATCATCCCTCTATCACCAGTCAGGAGGAAACCAAAAGGGCTACGAGTTAAACAAAAAAAAAATCCCTTTAGAACCCATGAATGAGGTATGGGCTAGCTTCTTGCGTTGTTGTGTATTAATACGCTTTCTATTTATATTCACAACAAACTGCACCTACTTGTTTATCGACCAATGCGAACGTTACTGTTTGAGAAGCTTTTACAAGACATGACGATTGACTCAACACTATATCGCGAAGTGGCTGTCTACAGCATCGAGAGTCCGGCAATGAATGAAAAATGTAAATGACTTAGGCTCTCAACTTTTGCATTGTTTAGTCTTTCCCTCTCTCTTATCCTGGCAAGAGATCGCAGCCAGTGTGACATAGTCAGCAGTTGAAACTCCTGTGCAAAGCTGAAGCAAGGCTTTTCAACATAGCAAAGAAAACAGGATTATAGGAGGAATTAAACGGCTGAAGAACCAATTTCAACAGTTACAAGAGGGACATGAAAAGTTCAATGATCTGTGAGTCCGAACTCGGTGACAATAATGCCGCACGATTCAAAGTGCTCTATCTAAAGACCTGTAAGTTTTGAGTTTCAGTCGTAGAAGAGATGGTTCAAGAACTGAGTCCTGCGATGAAACACTGGAGCTGCTAATAGTTATACACTTTTCGTTGTTTAGATGTCGGTAGTTAGAGCACACGCACGTTGATCAACAACACGGACTTGGACTGGATAATATGTTGGATGAGGAAAAGACCCAACAAATTGCATGGTCGGGATAGTATAATGCCTATTATGCTGCAGACATCTGAAGCATGATATTATTTCGGCTATAAGTACCTTTGAGCCCAACAAATCGTTTGGTCCTAATGGTATACTACAATTGTGCTGCAGGTTTTTGAGTATGATATAACTCCAGCTTTGGTGGGACACCTTCATGGCTTGTGTCCAGCTTTCTTCTGTTTCAGAGAAGTAGAGGAACGTTAAGTTATTTTTTATACGAGTACTTAAAGCAGGTATGACCGTTCAAGCCTCCCCTAAGACCTTAAAGTTTTGGAGAGATTGATTGATTTGTATATAAGGACAGCTTTAAGCCCTCGCGCTCTGAGCATATCTCAACATGCGAACATCACTGAAAGATCTGTCGAGAGTGCTCTTCATGAATTGACTGCTTTTAAGGAGAGAAATCTTAGTTCAGGTGTCTTCACTTTAAGTGTCTTTCTGGACATTAAAGGAGCTTTCAATAACTTGACGTCATGTACAATAAGGATCTCTGTGGAAAATACAAATATATCATGCTAGCGATTTGGGTGGATTGAATGCTGGAAAACCGTGTCCTCATCTCGAAATTTGGTGGAAGTTGCTTAGAGGGATACCAACTAGAGAAACACCAAAGGGGCGTGTCTGGACCCTTCTTCTATAGCTCCTTGCGATAAACAGAGTGGTTAAGTCATTAAATCATGATAGGTATAAAATTTCCAACAACGTTGTGTGACCTCATGCAAACTGCCCTTGGCAAGCTACGATGGACCATGACATAAATTAGAATTGGTTTTATTTACTCGTAGGTATAAGGTAAGGGCTGGGGACTCAGCCCGAAGGCTTGATAGGGCTGAGGTAGCATTATATGAGTTCCTGTGCCTTCCGGCCCGGGATTTGTTTGGCAAGGCTATTGTGGCCCCAGGGACTATCAGACTAAGGAAAGCTGGCCATTACCATTCATAGACATATGATCATGAGAATATTCTGCAAGTTTAGGATAATGGCAACTCTTTTCATCTTCCACTTCTAACTGATATTTTAACGTTGTCGTTGAAATTCCGGAGAGATCGGAATGAAATCCAGGCGAGTATCCTTATGATGACTTCATACCAGTCTTTACTGACGGATCGATAGTGGAACATGGTACATGAGCTAGTGTATGCAGCGAAGACCTGCACCTAAGCCTGTCTTTCAGGCTACAAAATGAATGCAGTGTTTTTCACGCTGAGGTATTGGTCATTCAGAATGCCGCTGATGGTATTATGGGATGCGGAAACCATGTAACGTAGCAGGTGATTAACCCTCTGTGTGGATAGCCAAGCTGCAATTAATGGGGTCAATTCTACATAAGGATCGGCCGTGGCATGATAGTTAGAACTCGCGACTACACTTCGGTAGATCGACAGCAACTTCGCAGTATAGTGTCGGGACAATCGGCATGTCTTGTAAAAGTTTTTCACTTGCGATAAGCATGTAGGTGCCGTTAGTTGTGAATCTATAAATAGAAAGCGTGTTAATTCAGAAAATCGCGGAAAGCTATCTACTTTATTCATGGGGAAATTTATTTTTTTTTAATTAAGTAACACAAATTTGGTGTGGAACTGTACTGATAAGTTGTATGTACTAAAGCCTCTGGATATTAGCCTCCGTTGGGTATCGGGACATTTCAATATATCTGCTTTTACCGCGGATCTTCACCTGCTTTCTCCAGTTATGGTGAATGTGTTGTCACCAAGTCTAACCGCTGAAAAGTAGATCTTAAGTTTATATAAGTTTTGTAACAACGACACTGATGATTACAGCTATGATATGTATTATATAAACCTTACAACTAAGTTTTCTCCAAAGTTTTTGTGCAATATTAAACAGAACACAGTGAATCATACTGCTTCCCTTCGTACTTTGCAATATAAATTTACAAAATTCCCACCTGCCTGACCATATTTTATTTGGAAAAAAAAATATCTAACGGGAATTTACTTCCGTAATACTCGTACAAGGAGTAACAACGCTACATGAACTTTCACTGAACGGCTAAATGTTAGATGTGAGTAGGATGGATTTATATGAAACTAAGTTGAAATATGGAAAATATTTTGCATCAACCGTGCGCCGGTTTTTTTTTTACTTGAGCTTTATTTCCAGCAAAGAATTTAAATTGTCGCATTTTTTCAACATGAAAATGGCAAAAATGTTACACTCACCCTGTCACATTGACAGTACACATACGCTTTCTTATATTCTTATTTTGTCATAGCTGTATTGTGAATATTATGGTTTGGTTGTTGGGTCGGTGGTTATATGATGTTTATATCCGCTTGTATGGTCACATTTCCGTTTTCTATTCCCGTGCATGGGTCATTTGAATGTGTTAGTGTAAAAGATTTTTTTGTATGGAATGGTGTTGCCTAGTACATGTGTGTGTGTGTATTTATATGTTGTAACAATATGTACGTGTAAATGGAACTTTTTTGTTTTTTTATGGCTTCTATATTACTTTGTAGTCCAAACTTACCGTCTGTCTATCTAAGCATCCGTATGTCTTCCTGTCCGCTGTTATTTCACTTTTTTTTGACAATTCTGTGTTTTTTTTTGTGAATGTTTAGGAAATATTTGTTTCAATTTTTTCACTTTTGTCGGTGTGTTTTATTTTAGTTCAGTTAACATAGGAGTAATATTGGTTGTCCATAATATTTCGTCCTCTCAGAGATGATAGCAGTAGCTGTAGTGTGTTGTAAGAATAGGGGTCCAATGGATAAGGTCAGTTAAGTTGTTGGAGGGGAAAAGTAATAAGTTTTTTGTCTATACAATTGATTCGTTTTGTAGTGATTTTACATAATATAACATATTTATTGTATGTGTGTCATGCGACTATATTGCGGGAAACTAAGGTACGCTTCCTATCGCAGTCGTCTACACTTGTTTCAACGGCAGATTGCTAGTTGTTGTCGACAGAAACTTTAAGGTAAAATACTAGTAAAAGCTTCTCTTAAGTTATGTTATGATAAACACATAATTTATAGTCAAGCTTCTTATGAATTATTTGTATCACCTCCCAATTCCTTAACTTTTCACACCACCCTACATCACAATATTTTCCGAAACCATTTAACTTTTTTTTTGTCAACACCGTTGCGGTGTCATCAAAACGGCAAATGAAAATGGGTGCTTATAATGAATAATTGTGTCTATGGAATGTCGAAAAAAATGTGCGCACAATACCATATAAAAAATCAGAAGCGAGTAGTCCTTGTACAGTAACATACAACATTGTGATCATGAATCAAGTTGTTCTGACGCTGGAAATGGCTAGAAGCAATACGCATGAACAAAAACCAAGAGCTCACTGTGTTTTGAGAATTTTGCCAAACCGGAATTAGGAATACAAAATTCTAACTACAAATGATTGGAATTTATGATAGAAATAAAAAACCAACAAAAATTCAGTAAGGTGTCCAGATTTGTTTACAGTGGAATGCATGTGGAAAATTGAAGAGTTGCATAAGAGGAACTAATCGAAAAAAAGCATTTCGATTAAAAGTAAAAATTTAAGTTTTATTCTTTATCCTGCACAAAATTTCAGTTGAGATTTATATTTTAACATCGGCGTCCCTTTATAGGCACAAAGGCTCTCAAAATGCATATACACTATTGAAATTTTAGCGAGGTCTTTCAAGTAAACTTAACAAAAGTTATATTAGGAATGACAATTTTGAACAATAAAATCAATACACATCAAATTCATTTATAAAGCAATCTACGTTACTTAATTTAACAAGTGAATGTTGCTATACTTCAACACGCCTCCTTAACAAGACTTGGTATTAGTTCGCATGCCCATTGCATCAATACAAAAGTTGTGCTTTGTTTAAGGTAACGGTTTGGTTAAGACATCAGCAAGCATATCAGCAGTAGACATAAAATGGTATCTGTAGTGGATGTGTTTTGTCCTTGAGTGATGTCCACCGAACTTTGCCATATGTTGGGCACTTTGCGAGTCAATGAATATAGTAGTAGGACCTTGTGATTTATACTCAAGTTCTTCCAATATGTAACCCAAGTACATGGCCTCTGTTGCTGCTTCAGTCAGAGCCACATATTCAGCTTCAGCACTTGTTGTAGCTACGACGCATTGCTTTTTGGACTCCCAAGATATAACAGCACCTGAGAGTGCAAAACAGAAACCATTTTGAGATTTTCAATCATTAGTGTCTTGTGCCCAATTAGCATCTACATATCCCATTAGTGGTAACCCTGTTTTGTGAAATGTGAGTGTAGTTTAAGTTGAGCTGTTTAAATATCTTATAACATTTAATGGCGCGTTCTAATTATGCTTCCTTGGATCTTGATTATATTGTGATAACATGTTTATACTGCAAAAAATATCCGGTCTACTAAAAACTTTTCTACTTTCTCTCCTTCTCCGTGTAATTTAGGATCTTTTTCTAGTACTAATTTCGGTTGTATCGGTATCTTAGTTGGTTTATATTTTTTACCCAAAGTTTTAATCCTTTCCGTATTTAATTTCCAATCCAATGCAATTTGTAGGTATTTTCATGTCTTTGATTTGAAAATGTTGATTCAGTTTTTTTTTAACGAACACTTCAGTAGATTTCTTATCGATCGAAGCAATTACTATATCATCAACATATAACGCTACTATCATTGTCTGATCTCCACGAAGAAAGTAATATAAGCACTGGTCATACTTTCATCTTGTTAGTCTGAAACTTTTTATTACGTTATTTATCTTCAAAAACCATTGTCTACCAAATCGTTTTAAACCGTAAATAGCTTTCTTTAATTTGCTAACTTTATGCTTTGTCGCCTCCTTAACAAAGCCTTCGGGTTGATCCATATAAATTTCCTCTTCCATTTCACCGTTGAGGAAAGCAGTTTAGACATCTTAGTTCAAATTCAACTGCGAGAGCCTATATAAGCCTAAGTGAACTTTGTCGTATGACTGGTGCAAAGGTATCGAAAAAGTCCACACCATATTCCTGGCTGTAAGCCTTTGCAATCAATCGAGCTTTTCTCTTTTCCACTGTACCGTCGGGTCAAAATTTTAAAATCCACTTGAATCCAATGAATGACCGCCCCGTTGATAGATCTGCAAGCTCCCAAGTTCTACTATTCAACAAGCTATTATATTCACCTCAAGCGATTTTCTCCATTGTTCAGAGTTGGGTGAATTGTCAATTTCCCTTATAGTCTTTGGATCAGCCAATTGCCGCTTCAACTGATTTTCCAAATGTCCACGATATAAGTCTTTCCTTGATAGAATTTTGTTAAACTTCTTTACTTGTGCTTGGTAAAATGTTTTTGATAATTTCATCTTCATCTTCTTCCGATCCTGAGACAAACTCTAAGTCTGATTGTACACAGCTTTCGTCAGGTAACCCACTATTCCTTCACGTAACTCTAAAGTATCGTTGTGGTTGTTTAGCAATCAGTAATCATTTTCTCCCTCTTAATTTTCGCTTCCCATTGTGTGATGTGGTTTATTATTTTCTCCGATTTGAGGACTGGCACATTCTTCATTCTCCTTTTCAATAAATTTAACATCTCGGCTTTAATTTATATTTCTGGTTCCTCGTTCCCATAGATTCTTTGTCACTCTTTGACTCTGCCGAGTAACCAACTCATACATACTCGAACTTCTGGGATCAAACTTGCCTTTGCCTGGCCTTTTGTTCAGAACAAAAGATCTGCTTCCAATTTGACGCAAATGTTTTACTAAAGGTATTCTTCCAGACTCCCAGAATAGATTGATCCGCTTGTGTCATTACCCAGGATTTTGCGTTGTAGAGCAAGACAGGTAGGATCAGAGTCTGGTACAGCTGGATCTTTGTTCTTCGAGAGAAGGCTTTGTTATTAAAAAGCTTGATCAGAGCATAGTAGAAAATACTCGTCTCTTGATTTCCCGGCTAACATTATTATTTTTGTTTATGGCAGCACCAAGGTAGACAAAAGCACCTACCACTTCAAAGTTATAGTTGTCAACGTTCACGCAGCGTCCCAAATGAGTAAACTCTTTGTTCGTTGAAACAAATAACTTGGTTTTGTCCTCGTTTATCACCATACCGACTTCTTTTGACTGCATTTCAATGCTCGAAAGGCGGCAGTAACATCCCGCAGTCCTCGGCCAATAATATCTATATCATCGGTATACGCAGCCAGAATGTGACTTTTGTTAAAGATGGTACCATTCCTGTTTACTGCAGCCTTCCGCAAGATCATCTTCTTTAAGATGTTAAAGAAATCGCACAACAGACTAAAGCCTTGTCTAAAGCCTCGCTTGTTAGAAAATAGCTCTGTCCGATTTACGCCTATTTTTACTGAAAACTTCGTCTCAGTCAGTGTTAACCCGAAAAGTCGTATCAGCTTTGAGGAGATACCAAACTCAGCCATAGCATCTAATAGTTTCTGTCGTTTTGGACTGTCTAATGCAGCTTTGTAATCGATGACGATTACCAGATGGTAGGTGTCGATCTGCATTTCTTTTGTCTTCTCCAGGATTTGTCGTAGTTTGAATATCTGGTCGTTTGTAGATTTATCAGGTCTAAAGCCACACTGATATGATCCAATCAGGTTCGCTAAATTGGGCTTTAGTCTTTCACATAATACACTAGACAGGACATTGTATGGGATGGGTAAAAGGCTGATCCTGCGATAATTGGTGCACTCCTGGGATCGCCTTTCTTTAGCACAGGACATAAAACACTCAGATTCGAATCATAGAAAATTCATTCCTTGAGCCAAATCGTGTTTTTGAGCTGGTACATGCATGATGCTAGCTCAACGTCGCCGGCTTTAAAAAGCTCTGCCGTCAGTCCATCGGCTCCCGCAGCTTTATTATTTTTAAGCCGTGCGATCTCGTTTTGGCTCGGTGGTGGACAATCTACTCCATCGCCGAATGATTGGTGTGATTTCGTCATTTATGCTGCCTTCAGCAACGAGCAGAAAACAAAAAGGGCTCCCTCCATATTTGCAGCACCTTCTAAGTTTTCGTGGCTAGATTTCCGACTATGTCCTAATATGTGGAGATCCCTGTTTCAAAACCTTTGCTTTTTACCTTTTGGTAAAACTTTCGAGCTTCACCTCTATCCCTGTAGTTTTTGATATCCTAGCTCTCTCTTTTCTTCCACAGACGCTTTTTCGGCTTTCATCTCCCACCTTTTCTGATTATAACGCTCCGTCACCGCACGCTTCGCCATTGGCTGCAGTTTTGCCTTGTATGCAGCATCCATTTACTCAGACAGTGCACGACATTCATCTTCGTTCCAGGGATTGTCTGATCGTGGTTTTTCATAAACCAGTACGGTCGTTGCGGCATTAGTCATAGAATTCGCAATATGCTGCCACTGTGTGGCGGGAACATCAGTATGTTCAAAGTAATTGAGAGAGTTAGTTGGATTACAAGGCATTGGCTATCTCGGTGGTATGCAGCTTTGTGATGTCTAGCTTCCTTTGCGATTGGTTACGAGTGATTTTAGCTCTGCTTAATCGTGTTCGTACCTTGGCTGCAACTTGGTGGTGTTGCGTGTCAATATTTGCACCGCGTATCACACGTACGTCCATAACGCCTGAGACATGCCTTCCATCAATTACCACGTGATCAATCCGATTTTTTGTATTTTGATCGGGAGATATCCAGGTTGCCTTGTGGATATCTTTATGTGGGAATCTGGTTCCACTCACAGCCATGTTTCTTGCCGACGCGAAACTAACCAGACTGAATCCGTTATCGGAGGTGCCGTTGTGTAGAGTGAATTTTCCGACTGCTGGCGCTAATAGAATGCATCTTTTATCAAAATCACAAATCAGCGTATTGTAAAAATATTACGCCTGAATGCGAATAGTAGCTATTCGGTCATTTACAGGGTTGAACCGCGAAACCAAGTTTCGAAGTCTCTTGCCGACTATGACACCAAATCCATATTCGTGTCTTTCTGCATGACAAATATGAAAGATGTCACAGTTTTTTTCGTGGTGTGCATCCCAGTCCCATCCATCTAATTTCCTGTATAGCGGTGATGTGCCTTGTATTTATCGAGGACATCAGCCAGTTAGATAGAGGCACCATCTCTGTGTAGAGATCTTACATTCCTTAAATCCTTATAAAGTTGGCGGATGTCGTCAACATTTGGGGGGTTCTTGTTTTTTATTTGCATCGTGTTTTTATAATAATTGTTTTGTTTAAGGAGAGTGGCGCCAGATCCTAGTTTCTTGGGGCTGCCAAAGCCACTAAGAGAGCCATTGTGTTGAGCTTCAATAACTTCTGTCACCTGCTTCGTGAGACTCATCGGTGGTACCATGCCGTTTAGATACTCACATTAACTACCACTGAATGGATGCTCAGTGGATGCTCAGTGGGACGTTGTGAGCTGCTTTGGAACCTCAAATTAGAACTTCTGGAAAAGACTCAAAATAGATAATTCCCCATACAACTGGACACTAGATCCTGGAAAAATCGTCATCCTTTTGTGCATTGTCCATCCTTTTGTGCAGAATCCTTAGATTTGTTGTTCCATTCAAAAGTACTGACTTCGGGCTGCGCACACGAACTCTGTAGCAGCATCGGTATAATTGGACACACCATTTTGTCGAGCCCACCGTAGCCATCACTCGTATAAGGATTATTAGGCTGCAAAATGAGGGCAACATATCCCCAGGCGTTAATACTCGTAACACCACATATCTCTAGGAAACCATACCATCGATTTAAATGCGTCATTACACCATATATTTTTAGGATACAAGACCGTCGATCGAATATGTCCCCAGGCATCAATACACCAGAAAACTTAAAGAAACACGACCATCGATCGCACGTAATCATTCGTAGTGTTTCGTTCAACGTTGAAATCTAAATTATGTTCATAAAAAAATATACAGAAATTAAACTTTAACCAGGGAAATCCACTCTCTCAAAATCATATCTCTTATTTTGGTTATGTAGATTCTTGCAAAGACCCTGGAGGCGACAGATGCTACCCCGGCCTAAAGTAAAACCAAAATAGAATTATTCCACCATGCCAAAGACTAACATGATCGTTTGCGTATGAAAACAAGTGAATTAGAAATGTCATCGTTTAATATTTAAACTACTTTCTTCAACAGCTTACCAACTAATAAAAAAGTCTACAGTAAAATCATATAAATAATTTTAGCCAATTTGATGTATTATTTGATACACTAATACAAAATTAATAAAACATAGTTTAGTTTTGATTGAATTAAGGGCATGTGAGACCAGTCTTAGCATATATTAATGTTGCACTCTTAAATCAATTTATCCATTTTAATATTATACCCTTTTGCCTATTTAAGATTTTACCCAAAATTAAATTCAACAAAATCAGCTGCTTTTAAATTTTTTATTAGTTCACCTGATAATAGATTACCTTAATGTCATTAATAAGATGTTTAAATATTGCCCCTCTCCATCTCTCTCTGTGTCTTTTGCCAGCGCCAAAGTAATTACAATTCTATCAGTGAGATATATTGCTCAAATATGTCCTTTATTCACTTATCCTTCTGCTGGGACCTTTGTGCTCAATTCCGTTTCATTGCCATTGTAATTTTGCGTCCATTAAGCTTAAGCTGATTAATTGCTAAAAGGTATTTAATTTTTCATAAGAATTTCCACTTCCATTTCATTTCCTTTTATAGCAAGCACTGCACGTACGTATTGTCGTCAGTCCCCCTGACACTAGCGCCTCTTTGTCTCTTTCCCTCTCTCTCGCTCTCGCTCTATCTATCCAAATCCACCCAGTTTTCTTTTTTGCATTTGGATGTAATACACTTTGGTTTGATTAGGAGAATTTCAAAACCTGCGTGGTGGCGGTGTGAGAACCAACTGAAGCCTCTTAACGCTTCATTAGTTCCATACAAATGTTGCAATCAATAGGCAACGAACAAAAAAAAACTGAAGAAACAGTAGCGCTCGCAGTAAAAGACAAAAGCCTATAATAGTCAAAGGAACATTTAAAACCATAAAAACGAAAGCCATTTTAATTTATTGCTTAAAAGCATATTTCGAAGACAAGCCGAGGCGACGGCACAAAGCAGCGACGTAATAAAAACTTATTGACATAATTTGATTTTAGTCTTAAATGAGGCGTATGAGTGATATTTTTTCGTATCTCAGGGATTTATTAAATATTAATATTAATCATACGTTTAATGGAGAATCAGGCAGGAGATAATCATTAACAAAATATGGATGTGCGCGTATTTTAGCGTGGCATTTTTATGTGGGCTAATGTCAAAGCACAAGTGAGCTCCTACGTGTAAATCTATGTGTACAAAATCCTATGTCTCACAATGTATTCTAATGGCATGGTTATACACATGTCATCGATACGAGTAATTTGTTAAATCTTTTAACTTGCAAGGCACCAGCCATTAGCAGTTAGTGTAAATTGCTTTATATGCACAGAATTCTTGCAGAATTTTTTATGCTCATCTTTTCTAGTTTGGTCATTGAAAACAGGGTATGTTCGGGTCTAGGGTCTAACAGAGGAGATCAGTTAGGTCCATATGGACCCATTGTGACACCCGTTGGGTATTTTCCTACTTATTCTCATGTAAATTTACCTATTGATTCAGAATATCACCCCATTTTGCCACTTCGCTCACCATTTTCTCGAGACGCCCCCTTTTTTAATCAGAGTTGGATAACACTGTTTTGCATGAAAATCGTCCCCGGTAATATACCCCCAAAAATTACCTGTTTTTGGACAAATAATATCTCTCCCATGACTTCCAAATGGAAAACTGTCGAATATTTCAATCTGTTTAGTATAAAAAAGGATTTTCCTTTACACTAGATGAATGTGATATGGAACAGTTTTTTAAGAAACTTTTAGTTTCAGGCTTACACAACTGGCCTAACAGTTAAGTTAATAATCCGAACGTCAGTTGTTTAAAAAGTTTTGTTTAAAAAGTTTGGGTCAGTTGACGAAAACTCGTGCCAAAAATCAAATTTTGGGTTGTTTGACTGGCCAAAAAGGTTTATATTTTTCAATTCAGAATTGATTGAAGTATAAAATTCTGAAATATTATAAATTTTGAATGTAAAGTTTGGTTTGTACAGCTGGTAAAAGTTGGACTTTTTTAAAAAGAATGAAAAATGCCACAAAAAAAAAAATTAATATAATTGCGGAGTTAAACTAGTGTTTGTTCTCAATCGGTTGGAGATAAAACCATTAATTTTGTATCTCTTGAAATTATGAACAATTTCAAAGATATTAAAAAAATATATATATATTTTTTCTATAAAGGCCTAATTTTTATAAAAAAATTTTCAAAACCTTTATTTCAAACTTCAAACTTTCAAACTTTGAGTTGAGTTTCAAGTAAAAGACCGGGCGTGCCGGAGATTTTGAAAATTTTGTATTATTGAAGGAGCGTTCGTGAAACAATTTAAAAAAAAAACCATTTCACAATCGTTCCCGATTGGAGATATTTGACTTTTTATGAGTCAACCCATGCCACTTTACAGGTTGAGTAGTACCTATTGTACTAGAGATATTACATAATATCTTTGTTAGTTGATATGATAACTTCCTAAAAATTGGCACATAACTTAATTACAAGAATTTATATTCACTGACTAAGTCACGCCCACTAGAAGAGTACGCCCCCATACAAAAACACCAATTTTACGATTTTATAGAAAAACTTAAATTTTCTACTAACCATCAATGTTTTCGAACAAAGTAACCATTTCTGGCGAATATACAGTTTTTAAGTCCGGTAAACACAACCATGTCGCAAATCGATACACGAACATATATTTACATATGACTTCTAGGGAGGTATTTAGTCAAATCGAGGAACATATATATGGGGACTATATCTAAATCTGAACCAATTTTAGTATAGATTGTCTCTGGCCCAAAAAACGAAGACGAGGCAAATTTCATGAGGATCAGAAGCAAAATGCGGATTTTTAAGCTGTCAGAATGTAAATCGATTGAATCGTATATATAGAGGCTATATATAAATCAAACCCCATATGGCTGACATTGAACAAATGTACTTCTGGGTCATGTACCACATTTCGTAAAGATCAGTCGAAAAATATGACTTCTAGAGGGGTATTTAGTCAAATCGAGGAACATATGTATGGGGACTATATCTACATCTGAACTGATTTCTCTCATTTTAGTATAGATTGTCTCTGGCTCAAAAGACGAAGATGAGGCAAATTTCAATGCGATTGAAGCAAAATTTCGATCTGTACTTCGAGAACAAAAGCACAAAAAACAAAAGTATGTAATCTACCCATTTTCCCGCCCTTTTTTTTTAGAAGTGGCACTTCCATTTTTACAGCACATAATCTTTGAAGTCTCAACATTTTGACAACACTGACAAAAAGGTGCATCTACAATTCTGAAACGATGAAGGTACTTTCTAAAAGCAACATGTCCGTTCAGAAATTGGGTTATGTAATATTCAATATCCCCATGTTTCCGTTCCAACCATCTATTAAGTTCAGGTATTAGCTTATATATCCACCTTAGGTTTGTCGTACTAGACCATGTATGCACGCGTATTTTTTTGGTAATCGTCCCACTGGTATCAGTTCTCAGTTCGGTTCTATAAGCACTGTCAGTGCTGTCAGACTATATACCGAGTTAAGTTTACCGCAGTATGTCTTAAATTTCATGCAGTCAGCCCAGCTTTATTTAAATCTGAAGCTACAACTATTAGCGCAATATCGTTTGCAAATTCAATAGTCTTAACTCCAACTAGTAAACTAAGATGTAGGATACCATTATACATAACATTCTACAAGAGGGGACCAATTACCGATCCTTGTGGAACGCCTCCGGTAACCACATATTTCGTCCGTATTTTTCAGACTAACTCGGTTTCTAAAGTAGTCCTGTATAATTGACATCAAATATTGGGGAGTACTTAGAGTCTGCAATGTCTGTATAGCTTCCTTCCAGTTCGCAGAGTTGAAGGCTTTCTTCACATCTAGAGTTACAACGACTAAGTAGTCGTTTGATTGTCTTTCCTTATTTATTGCCTCTCTAGCTGTTTTCTGAACCCGAACTGGTATTCCGATAGTCCATTTTCTGTATCCACACTCTCCTGCTGTCTCTAACATATTACACTCTAGTAGCTTTCCGAACGTGTCAATAAGGCATATTGATCGGAAAGATGACGGATCGTCCGGCGGGGTTTTTCCCTTCAGCAGCAGCATTAGTTTTTGTCTTTTCCATATCAAGGGAAACGTTAAATATTAGAAGCAGCTATTGAAGAGATCTACGAAATAATCTTGGTGTTAAATGACTACTTCATTTACAACGATGTTTAGGATTCCATTGAGGCTTGGTTCTTTTTTGTCCTGCCAGTTGCATATAGACTGCTAAAGTTCAATGCTGGAAACAGGAGGGAAATTATCGAATGATTCCTGTAGCATTCTGTTCCATGTTGGAATATTGCTCTAAGCGCGTCGGGATCGGTCGGTGCTGCATGATTTTACCTTCTTCATGACCAATGTGTATGCCAAACCAAAATGGTTATTGTCGAGGTCATCACATATGCTCATAAAACACTAATTATACCCTTCACAAAGCGCATGAACAGAGTGAAGGGTATATTAATTTTGTTCTTCCATTTGTAACGCCCATAAGGAGGCGTGGTAGGCATGACAATATATATATATAAATGATCAGCATCGAAATCTGAGTCGATTTAAAGGTGACCGTCTGTCCGTCTGTCTGTCCCCGCGATTACAGCCGCAGCTTTTAGAGATATCGGGCTGAAATTTGGAATGCAAGCTTTTATCCTCAAAGCGGAGGTTAAGTTCTAAGATGAGCCCGATCGGTCAAAAACTACTCCCACCTCTTATACAAACTCCCCCTTTTTCGGGTATGTCCCTGCGATTACAGCCGTAGTTTAAAGGCAATCAAGCTGAAATTTCGTACGTGAGCTTTCCTACACTAAGAGGAGGTTGAGTAGTAAGATGAGAGCGATCGGTGAAAAACTGCTCCCACCTCCCATACAAAATTCCTCTTTTTGGGGGTGTCCGTATGTCAGTCCCCCCGAGTACAGCAGTAATTCAAGAGCAATCAAGCTGAAATATTGTATGCAAGCTTTTCTGCCCTAAATGGATGTTCAGTTCTAAGATGAGACCGATCGGTCAAAAACTACTCCCACCTCCCATACAAAATTCCTCTTTTTGGGTGTGTCCGTATGTCAGTCCCCGCGATTACAGCAGCAATTTAAGAGCAATCAAGCTGAAATATTTTATGCAAGTTTTGCTGCCCTAAATGGAGGTTGAGTTCTAAGATGAGACCGATCGGTCAAAAACTACTCCCACCTCCCATACAAAATTCCTCTTTTTTGGGGTCTGTCCCTGCTATTACAGCCGTAGTTTACGGGCAATCAAGCTGAAATTTTGTATGTGAGCTTTTCTGCCCTAAATGGATGTTCAGTTCTAAGATGAGACCGATCGGTCAAAAACTACTCCCACCTCCCATACAAAATTCCTCTTTTTGGGTGTGTCCGTATGTCAGTCCCCGCGATTACAGCAGCAATTTAAGAGCAATCAAGCTGAAATATTGTATGCAAGCTTTTCTGCCCTAAATGGATGTTTAGTTCTAAGATGAGACCGATCGGTCAAAAACTACTCTCACCTCCCATACAAACAATCCCCTTTTGGGGTCTGTCCCTGCGATTGCAACGTATTTTAAGACATTTTGACATTTTGTACTCAAGATTCAATCTCTAAGCGGAGGCTACTTTCTAAGATAAGCAATGTCGGTCAAAAACTACTTCTCCTCCCATTTAAACTCTACCTTTTTTGGTGTCCGCCTAATTGCTCCCGCGGTTTCAGCCGTAGGTTAGGAAATAGCGAGCTGAAATTTGATATGCAAGCTTTTATCCTATAATAAATAGGAGCGTACGTTGTAATGAGAGCAATATCGGACAAATACATCTCCCACCTTCCATACAAACTCCCCCTTTTTGGGGGGTGTCCCTCCGTATTTCCCTGTAGTTTATGAGCTTTCGGGCTGAAATTTGGTATGTCCAGAAGCAGAGGCTAAGTTCTAAGATAAGCAACATCGGATTTAAACTACCCACACATCCCAAACAAATTCCAAATTTTGGGGAGTTACAAAATGCATACAAATATTCTCCAACTCACCAACTCATAAGCTTATCGGTAAATCGAATAAAATCGATAAAAATTATTGAAAAAAAATGGATGTGTGAAGCTAAAAGTAACGTCCACTTCTCAACAACTCCCCTGTTTTGTGGTACAAAGTTTAATAAAATATAATTGTAGTGCAAATAACCAGTTTTATCACCATTTTTGCAAATGGTGAAGGGTGTAGTTCCGTAGTGATTTTTACGGCTGTCTCAAACTTTTTACTTAAAGTTGAAACCAACAAAATGGGGCTGTTTTTAAATATACAAAAATCGCACGAAAAAAGTTATAAGACCGGGAGTTTTTTATTGTAAAGTATGGCTTAAAATTACAACAATAAAATTTCCCAAGCTGGACGAATGAATACGAAGGAAAAGTAGAAGAACAATTGACAGGACTTTAAGGAAATATTTGACATTAAATTAAATAATTCATTCAAAAGGAGGGTGGATGGTTAATTATGGCGAAAAGAAAAATTTAAATAAAATTGCAAATTAAAATAACAAAAGCCATGTCAAATGGCTGAACAAAGGGTATCAGACCTTCGGCATAGCCGAAGATAACCGCCTTACTAGTTTTTATTCTTCTTTATGGGGTTTTTAAGCTAATATTTTATCGATTTGAATATTTCATAAAGTTCGAGGTTTTCAGGGCTTCCTCTAGAACTTGTTAAATCTCTTCTCACTCCTAAGTTGAGATATTCGAGATATATGAGATATTCCTAAGTTGAGATCAGCGACATTTATATTCCACCAGTGTCCTGGCCGCTTTCTTTTCATTGAAATGTCACACGCTTGAGACACTTTCTCATTTGAAGAGGGCCTAACCCAAACATACATAGGTCAAGGTCATATAGAGGACTTAGAGTATCTATACCCATTCTGAGTAAGTAAATTATTACGGTGACTTATAAGGTTACTTGAATCAAGATGTTGTACTCCACGATCTTCTCTTCCTGCAGTATCGACACCTAGACTCTTTTTTACCAGATCACACGAATCTCAAACCCAACCTAATCTATCTTTGTAATATGTGCACTAATTCCATTCAAATTTCGTACAATATAAACGATTATTGAAAATAGGTCATATACATAGGTCAAGGTTATATAGAGAGCTTAGAGTATCTCTCCCCAGTCTGAATAAGTTAAATTTTTTTCTTTCAAAAACACGTTGTACTTTCCGGTTGAAAAAAATTGTCGGAGCATTTTTCTTTCAAAAACACGTACTTCACATACTGGTACTTCCATAACATATTAGCATATTTGCGAAAATTTATATTTTCTCAAATATTTTCTGCATTGAGACAGAAAATACTTTTTGATATTTTTGTTATTCTGCATAGATGACGTATGAGTAATGCGACATCACTCATACGTCACGGATTGTAGACAGGTTTAATATCATTCTACTGTAGACTAATTACTAAAGTTCCATAGAAATCTTTAATTTTCGCAACATTCAAGTTTTCATTATGAATTCTGTCAAATTACGAAATTCATAGTATTTCCCTCCATTCCCCACCATCGACCCAACTCAATTATACGCCTGACGGCAGGTAGTGAAAATTAGATTTTAATAATTTAGCAGCTTAAATAAAAACTGCCAATTATACAAATTTAATATAAAAAGATTTGTAGCCATTAGACAAAACTGCTTGCCATAAACGAAAAACCCTCCACAAAAACACCACCCCTAAGAACAAAATCAACATGCTAACCCCCACCTCCCGCCGACAAAAAAAAAAACAAACTCCATTTCTTGTTATGCTTTGCTTGAGTTGTTGCGTTACGTTGCGTTGGTTCAACCAGGTTTTATTGTAATTTCGCTGGCTGTGATGAATAAAATATTTCATAAATTGTTTACAAATACAATAATAGCAATAATAACGATGCTAGCTGGCATTTATGTTTCGTGGAAAAGCCACCACCATTTGCCAACATTACCAGTAATACTTTGTATTTAGTTATCCTTTCTCAATGTCCTGATGGAAGGAGCTCTGTTTTGCTCTAAACCCACATAGCATTTCTTGTTAGGCGTATGAAGGGAAATGTTAACCTTTTGTTACACGCGAAAACTGAAGAAAGCTCTTTGTAGCAAAGACAAGTGAATAGAGTACATTTATTTTTATATTACATCAGTTTGATATACAAATTCAAAACAATGTTCCAATGAATTTACATTTGGTGGGAGTTCTTCGTGTTTTCAATTAGAACAAGACTACAATTCAATTTTAATAACTTCTTTAGAAGGTAAGAGTGATTTTAAACGGTTTCTTTTATATTGTCATGAATAATTATTATAATTAACTTTGCTCTTTTGCCTTATGAAGAGACTTTGTTATGAGTAACAAAAATAATAACAATAACAACAACCTTTATTAGCTTTAAAGGTTAAAGCAGCAGCATTATTACCCCAGGAAGTATGTCAGTAAAGTATATGAAAGGTATATTATACTAAATGTTTCTGTAAAACAGGAACATTATTGCAAGAGGCATAAGTGCTACATACTTTTGTACAGATCAATGAGGACATTGCAGTGAAAAAAGGCATAAATATTGTCGTGCTACAGAACTTTCTTGTTCCAGCGGTACAGAATTGTAATCAGCAATTGTGGTTTTAGCAAATGTCACATTTTCACTGAACCATGAGGTCCAGATCGCTAAATTTTAAAAGTCAAGTTTTCAACAGTTTTTAGAAACAAAATAAAATTATTTATATTTGTAGACCCTACCATAGCCATGGTAATGCGAGAATATAACATTTGACAAAATAGCGACCATACCTTCAAGCCATGCCCGCCGGTCTGATAAGTGATCTGCACTGGTAAATCTCCAACACTTTGAATGAAATATTATGTGTTCCACTTGAAACTTGTGCAAAAAAATGGCGCAATAGATACGATCTTTAGGGTAGCTTTCGTCTACGCCGAAGTCATTATTCTTCTCATATACCTCATGGTTCATACGCTCTCCGTTAACGATGACGGGTGCAAACATTTTTCGGAGTATTTTTTTATCAAAAACTCTCACAACAGATTGATTCGCTTATGTCATTGCCTAATGTTCTAGGCAGTGGAGCAAGACCGGTAGCATAAAAGTCTGGTAAAGTTGGAACTTTATTCGTAGAAGGACGGCTTTATCATTAAAGAGCTTGCTTAGCGCATCGAAGCAGCGAATTGGACTCAATGCTCGTCTCTTAAATTCCAGTCTGACATTATTACTTTTGTTTACGCCAAAGCCAAGGTAATTAAAATTAAAAAAGCTATACTTGTTAGACCCACTTTCGCCGACAGTTTCTCAAATCTCAAGAAGGCCGCAGTAACATTCCACAATCCTCGGTCAATGTTATCTATATCTTCGACTTTTGTCAGAGATGGCACTAGTCATGTTAGCTTCACTGTGGTCGGCACTGTGGTCGATTTCCTTTAAAAAAGGCGCACATGAGGGTCATTTTTGGAAGTTCCAGAAATCATTTTCTAACTCTGTCTACCTTTCCTTGATAGTCTAAGGTAGTCCAAAACGAAATTTTTGCACCTCCATAGCTAAATATTAACCCATACTGAGCGGTCAAATGTTTTAGGGAAGCTTTTTTCCGGCGTAAATTCGGTGAACCACACTAACCCAAAAAGGGTGAAATGCAATACGTCACGAGTCTCTTTCGACCTTCTAGATTGTTTTTCTACCTCTTTAAACATTCTTCAAAGATAATTCCACTGTTTGGAAGGTCGATTTTTATTTTGCAAGCCGAAAATCCCTGAAAGTATTCGTCGAAGACTGAAAAATCCTGATTGATAATTTTCTAACATGTGTCACTATTTTGGAACATCTCAGAACACTCTGAAACCAATTTCACCATAAAGGTAGATCCTTTGGTTACACTTTGTCACTTCTTCTGGTTGCAACAATTTGCAACTAATGAAGATATCGAAGATTTCCGGGCTGAACACAGGGATGAGGGTATACATCAGTTGATACGAATAAAAGTGTAACACATTAAAAGAGACGAGTAACACCCCAAGTATCTTAAGATCAAATTCGTTTCAGGGCTTTTTACGACGATTAAGCTATGTCCGTCTGTCTGGCTGGCTGGCTGAGTGGCTGGGTGGCTGGTGAGCAGGATAACTCAAGTAAACCTTAACGGATCGGTATGAAAATTTACCAGTATTAATATTTTTCAAAACGAACTAATGGGATTGGAAATGGACAGAATAGCCCCACCCCTTCTGGTACCTCCCATACAAAACTACCTATTTTTGGAAAATTAATATTTCGTTCACAACTTCGAAAAGGACGACCGGATGATACTTGAATTTGATCAGTTTATTTATCCTGCAAAAGTAGACAAACCCTAAAAAAACCAGAAACTTTGTCACTCCCCTTCTGGTACCTCCCATACAAATGACCGAATTGATCCTCATAGCTTCACATACATATATTTTTTTTGTAGGTACACTGAATTCACTCAAACTTTGAGCAAGATGTTCGCTTATGAAAACTGGACTGAGTAATGAATATGGACTATATCACGCCTTCTGGTACCTCCCATACAAAATGGCCTATTTTTGGAAAAGTTAATATTTCCCCCATAACTTCCAAACGGACACTTGGGGGGTAATAAAAATTGGATAGTCAATTTACCATGTTATAGGAGGCAAAAACTCAGATGACCCAGCTATTTGACAACCCCCTTCAGATACCTTCGATACAAATGACCGAATTCACCCACATAGTCATAAACACATATATTTTTTGAAAGTACACTGAATTCACTCAAATTTTGCGTAAGATGTTCGCTTACGAAAATTGGACTCAGTAATGAATATGAACTATATCGGTTCACGGCTTCTGGTATCTCCCATACAAAATGACCTTGTATTTTTAAAAAATTAATATTTCTCCCATAACTTCCAAACCGGCACCTGGGAGATAATTAAATTTGCTCACTTAATTTATCTTATAATTGGCGGCAAAATCTCAGAAAACCTAACTATTTGACACACCCCTTCTCATACCTTCCATATAAATAACCGATATTGCCCCTTTTACATACATAGACATTTTTGCAGTGGAATTGGCCATATACATTAGTAGGTAATGTCTCCGTATTGACGTCTAACATTAATCAAGGATCCTTCAAGGTTTTTCCATGGGTTTTGATAAGTCCAAATGCCGCCAAAGCATTTTGGGGGCCAACAATACCCCTTGAGGGTCTTTTCGAGCTAAATCTGCCACTGTGAGCTGTCAGCATAATCATCTCCATTATGATGTTAAAGACATCGCATGACAGCCTACTGCCTTGTATAAAGCCTCGCTTTGTATAAAATGGCCCTTTCACTGAAGACTTCGTGTCGGCCTGTGGTATTCCGCGTAGTCGTAGCGTTCGCGGGGATAACAAAAGTCGGCTATGCTTTGTAGTGTAGTGCCATTTTGTGGGTATTCTCCAGGATTAGTCGTAGTGAATACGTAATAGATTAACCAGCCCTTAAAGCCAGACCGAGAAGGTACAATCAGGTTAGCTTGGACGGGCTTCAGTCTTTCTCATAGGGTAAAAAGCTGATCCCGCCATAGTTGATACTCACACTTGGATTGCCTTTCATAAGCATGGGACATAGAACACTACAAACATCGGGCATGCATTTCTTAAGCCAAATCGTGTTTATGAGATTATGTAAGCATGTTGCCAGCTCATCGCCGCCAGACTTAAATGCTTTGCCGGCAGTCCATTGGTTCCCGTACCTTTATTGTTTTTAAGCCTTGCAATAGCCCTGCTGATCTCGTTTTGGCTCGGTGATGGACAATCTTCTCCTTAGTCGAAGATTGGTGTCATTTCGTCTCTTATGCTGACTTCGAGAACGAGCAGAACTCGAAAGTGTTCCCTATACATATACGCAGCAAACTCTGCGTATCCATGACTAGATTTCTATCTGTGTCCTTATAGGTGGGGATCCCTGATCCAACGCCATTGCTTTTTACCTTTTGGTAGAGCTTTCGGGCTTCACCTCTATCTCTGTAATTTTCGGTATCGTGGCCCTCTCTTCTCTTCCTTAGGTGTTTATTCTGCATAATGAGGCGTTTTATCCCCCTTCTCTTCTCATCAGAAGAAGAAGTTCTCATCCCCCTTCTCATATTGTTCCGTCAGCGCACGCGTTGCCATTGACTGCAGTTTTTCCCTTGCATGCAACAGCATTCATCATCGTACCAGAGCTGTCTGAGCGTGATTTTTCATAACCCAGCTCGTTTGTTAAGGCAGACGTCATATAATTCGCACTATGCTCTCACTGTGTGTCGGGAACATCAAAATTTAGTTGGTTGTTTGAGGTAATTGAGTGGGTTGAATGGAGTAGGCATTGGCTATCTCGGTGGTGTGCAGCTTTGTGATGTCTAGCAGTCTTTGCATTTTGCAATAAGCAGAGCAACCGGGAATATGCACTAAAAATTGTTCTATGCGTGTTCTATGCGTTTAAAATATGCCCCTAAAAATAGCCAAATATGCTATTAGGATCATAAAATATGCTTTTAAAATAAAAAAAGGGATATTTTTTTAAAAATATGCTCTTAAAAATATGAAAGGATATATTTTTTTCAAACTATGCATTTAAAAATAAAATATGCTAAAATATGACGTTACGGGTAAAATATGCAAAAATATGCTCTAACAAATAGGTGTCAAAACACTTGTAAGAGTATGAATCATAAATATGGCTTATCCATTTGTTAATATCTTGCTCTATAAAAAACATGCATTTGCATATTTCCGGTTGCCCTAGCTATGAGCGTTTTTAACATTACTTAATCGCGTGCGTACCCTGACTGTGCAACTAAGTGGTGATCCGAGTCAATATTTGCACCGCACATCACACGCACGTCCATAACGCTTGAGATATGCATTTTATCGTTTGCCAGGTGATCTATTTGCCATTTTTCTGTTGATCAGGGAATATTCAATTTGTTTTGTGGATATCTTTGTGAGGCAAACTTGTTCCACCTACTACCATGTTTCTTGCCGACGTGAAGCTAAGCAGTCTGTATCCATTGTCGGAGGTGTTGCTGTATGGACATAATTTTCCAATTGCTGAAGTAAGAGCATCATATCTTCCTATTGTAGCATTTATATCTCCCAGAAAAATTTAAATGCCAAGGCCAGTCCAGCGGTTATTTATATGCTTAAGGAGCTCATCGAATGCTTATTAAGTGTCCTCGTCGTTGATTTTCATTGAGGCGTGTATACATATTAGCGGGAAGTTGAAATATTTCGCCTTGACGCGGATAGAGGCTATTCGATCACTTACAGAGTGCGGCCGTGATACCAGTTTTTTAAATCTCTGTTTTTCTACATGACAGCTGTGAAATATGTCACAGAATACCTGTCCCATCTATTGCATATCTTTTAGGATATCTGCCTGTTTTTTTAACGTATAAAACTTTCGATAAGGATATTTGTAGAACTAGCTGTCATAACATCTCAAAAAATTTACTGCTTGGTGCACATTTGTCCCTAAGTCCGAAACCGGTGCTAACATTACCGCGAATGTAATGAAACGTCGACTGTTTTAGAATATTTTGCCCGAGAATACCATCTTTACATTTTAGTTTGCTAAAGTCCCCCTAATAGAAGATGTTCTAATACGTATGAGCAATATGCATCATTTGCTACATTCATTATGTATACGTGTACGTAATGTAATCATTTGTATATCATATCAATGTAGCACTCACATACATACATCACATATGCTAAATTTCATAAAAATCTTCAATGGCACAGGAAACTGTATTTCAAAGTGATTGGTTGGGGTGTCACATTATATTTTATTTCCAAGAAAAATAACATCAATATACGTATAAAATATTTATGACTTTGTTTTGCTTACAAATACATTATTTTATGCCTTTTTTGCTGTTTCTACGTTTCCTGCTGATGCTGACAGCGTTCCGGCACCCATATTTCTGTTTCATTTTAGTAACATATGAAAATCAAAGAAACTTCCCACACCATAGGCATTGGCATGGAAATTATGACAGAACAAAAAAAAAACAACCCAAAGGAAAAGTAAACGAATCACTATATTGACAATAAAAATAATATCCCTGATTTACATATCAACTTTTTGATACGTGCATTGTAATACATATGTAGCTGCTGTTCGTTGTGGTGCGCAAAATATGGGTAATTTTATAAACAAAGGGCTCTTTGGAGATGTTTGTGTTCTCTTGTTGTTGAAAAAACAATATGTTACATTTTAATACCGTAGACATTTACATTTGCTGAGTATTTATAATAATTTACATTTTCTTATGCGATTTACATCCGCACATATGTACGTTTGGTTATTATTTATTTAAAAGCCAACAAAACAAATACTTATGTAAATAATACGAAGAAATTGAAAACATTTCAAAAAACCCATAATGAAGGACTTACAACTGACACAGTTTAATTAAGTTTTCTACATGCAGTAGAAAAAGACTTGTGTGACTGGTACTCTATGCTCGGTCGAGAAACACAGGGAATTGTAGTAACAATTATGCATTATTATATAAACATCTTTGAGTATATTAATATGCCATAAGTGAAGTTATATCATATTATTAGAAAATTACTTATCATATTCTAGGATATTGGAGCAGGAGAAAAAATTGGTGAATTTTTCGAACTATACTAGTAAGGAAAGGATGTATTGTTGACGATGGTAACTCTGATTGGTGCAATACTTGCATATATAAGAGTACTAGTGGGCCCGGCAATGCTTCGCTATTGCATATTAACTTGTAATATATTTCACATTTAGGTCTACAAAGTACTTTGAAAACGGTACTTAAGCTGGAAAATAATATGTTGAGTTTATTTACTTCTGTAACTTATTTAAAGTAACTCCATAACATTAAAGTTAACCAATTATGTTCTATTGTTGTAAATGCTAATAAAAATTTCATCAGCAAAGTCATATCTATAGTGCCGACATGTAGATTAAGTTTTTTCTGTATGTAGGTCGAAAAACCACTCCTTCCACAAATCGGAAACAGACATTCCTCTAAAGATCAAAATTATTTATTTTGATCCGTAGTAGCGTGAACCATCTGTATACTATCTCTATAGTCATAAAAAAACATTTTTGTTATGCCTTCTCCTATTGACCGCAAATTAAAATTCCGTTTGAAGCTTCATGCCTTTGGCCATAAGAACTTCTTTTGTCATGTCTTCTTCTCACGCGGATCAATAATATTCCCGAATACTGTCTTTGTATTGAACTCGTATTACCATTCTATGAGATAATTCGGTCACCAACGTTTGGCTTTACAAAGTGATGATCTCACGCGCTGTATGGCATTTTACACCGTCGTGTTGGAACCATTTATCCTTCAAATAATGTGCAATGACATGATAAATAAAAAAAATCAATTGATCGTCCACTGGCTCAAATTCTTCCACCAGTTAGATCTTATATAGATGTAGGCCAAGATCTTTCTTCAGCATTTGCAGAGACCGAGTTGCTGATAAAGGCGTCGGTTCGATAAATTCGAGTCCCCTGTCACACTTACGTCTACAGCGTCGATGGCTTCTATAAGCTGCTCAGATGGATCATTATATGCACCCTCAACTTCACAAAGGGGTCCATAAGAACGTGCATTTTGAAAATAAATTTGCAAGATTTGTAAACGTTGTTCTTGTTTAGTTTTTACATGGTGATTTTGCAAAGTATACTAAACAAAAGTCTATCACACTTCATTAGTATGACAGCTAGATTTACACTTATACCTATCAGAAGTTCTATATGTCAAGAAAAATACCCCATGCATAGGTTATTTACAATTGTTTGCTAATGTTATATATATATATACTATAAAATATATACTATAAAAATTTAACCATTGTAGTATAACTACAATGAATATTGCTTAATTTTTCTATCTATATGATTTATTACCGATTCGCTCTCCTGAAAAGTAATTGAAAAATACATACCTGTAAAGTAAATTAAAAAAAATCTCTATTTTAGTCTGCGCATCCTCAACTGCCTGGTGTACCGACCATTATTTGATACAGTTAAAAAGTTAACTATTGAAGTGCGTGGGTAGCGCCTCAGCACTTTCAACTTATTTAGTTGGAAATAGCCTGAATCAATTAGTTCGCGTCAAAAAAAAAACGTGTTAATCGTATATCAGTATAGGAATGTACGAAGAGTTCTTAGAAAATTTCACTAAGAAACTATATGTCTAAAATCAATTCATAGTTCGCGCTGAGAAGCATGAAGATTTCAGGTAGAGATACTTATTTTAGCAAAGAGCAATTATTCAGTTACTTCAGACCTATGGGCCCCGGCTCTAATTTTTACCTACCATTCCAATATTTGGAGACCAAGACGAAAAGAATAGTATATTTTTCATTTTTTTATATCTTTATTTGAAATCTTCATGCTTTCCAACGCGAGCTAGGAATTGATTTTAGACACAAAGTTTTTTGGTGAAATTTTCTTAAAATTCATCGTAGATTCCGATTTTGGTTACGATTTTTGCGAATAAAAAAATTGGCCCACCCTACTGTTCATATCTTTAGGCGAACAGCAATATACTGTGGAATTTTGACAGTTTTAACCGTTTGTTTTAAAAAGGGTGTGCAACAGCCCATTTCCACCCTTACTGTAATTCATACTGCAACAACAACATGTGTAACAAATCTCATTCTCATACCTCTGATAGTTCATGAGATATAGCCCTTTTAATTTTCAAGTTGAATTGGCGGTGCCACGCCCCTCTATGCAATCACAACCAAATATAGCCACTGACTATCAACAGCTCAACAGTACCACTTTCTAAAATTTTCGTATCAATCGATCTATTAGAAAAGCCGTCAGAGCGATTTTTGAAAAGGGGGCGTGGCATCCCCACATCCTCCATAGATGTAATAAATGCTGCTCCAAAAACACATATACCAAATCTCATCTTCATACCTCTGATAGTTCATAAGATATAGCCGTATCGATTTTCAAGTTGTATGGCGGTGCCACGCCCCTTTATCCAATCACAACCAAATATAGCCTGGGACTATCAACAGGTCAACAGTACCACTTGGTACAATTTTCGTATCAATCGATCTATTAGAAAAACAGTTAGAGCGATTTTTGAAAAGAGGGCATGGCACCGCCCACTTCCTCCCTGGATGTAATTAATACTGCTCCAACAACATATATACCAAATCTCATCTTCATACCTCTGATAGTTCATAAGATATAGCCCTATCGATTTTCAAGTTGTATGGGCGGTGCCACGCCCCTTTATCCAAGTACAACCAAATGTAGTCAGGAACTATCTACAGGTCAACAGTACCTTATGGTAAACTTCTTGTATCAATCGGACTATTGGAAAAGCCGTTAGAGCGATTTTTGAAAAGGGGGCGTGGCACCGCCCACTTCCATCCTGGCTGTAATTAATACTGCTCCAACAACATATATACCAAATCTCATCTTCATACTTCTAATAGTTCATGAAATATAGCCTTTTTAATTTTTAACTTGTATGGGCGGTGCCACGCCCCTTTATCCAATTACAACCAAATATAGTCAGGAAATATCTACAGGTCAACAGTACCTCATGGTAAAATTTTTGTATCAATCGGTCTATTAGAAAAGCCGTCTGAGCAATATTTGAAAAAAGGAGCGTGGCGCCGCCCACTTTTTGAAAAAATAAAACCTTTTAAACCATCCGGAAGCTATAGCGAATAAAACAAAAAAAAAATTTGGAAAATCGTTCCAGCCGTTTTTGAGTTTTAGCGAGACAACTGCACATCAATTCATTTTTATATATAAGAAGAAGATAACACAGACCTATGTACTACATCCACGTAAAAAAGGCAACTGAGACCGAACGTTACATAACTGTTAGAACACGAGCCTATCATGCGGGTAACTTGTGTGCCATCCCTGCTACATCCATCTATCTTTCTTGATCGCCGATCCCTTCGATGTTGTTGGCAGCCACTTAGCAGCAGTCGAGTCAGTCGGCATGTCCAGCTAAAATTGTTTTGCACCCACAATTTCTGAATCGTCGTCTGTGAGTCTAAACATGAAAGTGTGAGATTTCAATCAATTACCAGGGATTCTCCCGTACCTCATTAAGGTATGCAAAGGGAGAATAAATATTTATAGTAAGTTTAATATTAGTTTACTATACTACAGGCAGCACGTCTAAAAAACTGTTCGTTTTGTAAAAATACCAAGAACGAATGTAAGACAATGTACTTTGCCATCAAATAAAATCTTGTGAGTCCTTCGCCTCTCTATATCAGTTGAATCCTGTGAATCCTTAAAGATACCTTACGAGACCCATGTATATTATATGAGGTCGTTTTATAATGTATCAGTCATGAGGACATCCTTTGAGTCCTGAAAAAGTGCTGCAAACCCTTTTGAATTACGTTATGGGTGCAAAGTTTGCTTTAACGCATAGCAAATTGAGCCGGGGTTTATCTTAGCCTGAGGTAGCTTAGCCGCCTCCAGGGTCTTCGCAAGGACCATCAAAACCTTACGAAATAAAAAAATGGATTTTCTGTGACTATAGCAAGATATTATATATTTATTTCCTTATTTTACAATCCACAAAATTTAAATAGAACAAAAAAACTCTCCGGATCCTTAAGCTAAGTGCAATCACTGGTCTTATATCCTTAAGATGTTTGATGGCGCACAGTGGTCGATTTGGGTCGAAAAGGCTAGCAATAATTTATGCATGGTGGGTGACATACTCACCAACCATATTTTTGTACGACAAGCCGACAACCCGCTGTGTGTTGTATATGTAACTCTGTTATTAGCTCGGTAATCTTCGATATCTTCATTAGTTGCAACTTGTTGCAACCAGAATAAGTGACAAAGTGCAACCAAAGGATCTACCTTTATGGTGAAATTGGTTTTAGAGTGTTCCGAAATGTTCCAAAATAGTGGCACATGTTTGAAAATGGCCAAACGGGATTTTTCAGTTATTCGTCGAAGACTGAATAACAGCGATTTTTGGGTTGCAAAATAAAAATCGACCCTCCAAACACTGGAATTATCTTTGAAGAATGTTTAAAGAAGTAGAAAAACAATCTAAAAGATCAAAAGCTACCAGTGACGTATTGCATTTCACCCTTTTCGGGTTAGTGTGGTTCACCGAATTTACGCCGGAAAAAAGCTTCCCTAAAACATTCGACCGCGGATAAAGGGTTAATATTTAGCTATGAGGTGCAAAAATTTGGTTTCGGACTACCTTTGACTATCAACGAAAGGTAGACATAGTTAGAAAATGAGCCTTTTTGAAGGAAATCGACCACAGTGTGGTGGGTAATGATGTCTGGGGATTATGCTTGGTCGGTGGCCACGTATCGTTGTTGGTGTCTGGTGTAATGTATTGCGGTGCCTGGGGCTGTTGTCCTTTGTACGGAGAAGCGGTCCTTAGACAAGCGGCGGGAATTTGGTGACGGGAAGCAGGACGGGTTTGATGCGGCGGTACTTGGGTGATTGGAAACAGGACGGGTTGCGGTTATTCGTCGGACGTCGAGAACTCACAGGTAAACTAGGTAGGACCTTCTGGTGATATTTGCTAAAGTCCTGGAACAGAAGAATAAGAACAACTTTTCATATGTCCTGGCCTTACAACCAACTACGAGGACTCGGTGTACAGACTTAGTATCCGTCGTACAGACTCGTAGGTCCGATTGTACAGGCCTATTGCCCGATTGTACAGATTGATTGTTCGATTGTACAGACTTAAGTGTTAAATAAAAGACGTCTTTTCTCTTTAAGTATTTATTCAAAAAGTGACATTCAATAGTTGCATTGAATGCAGTTGTTTACCTAGTAATAAACAGGGTGTATCATATAGCTATTGCGAGTTATTTCCTGTACCTAATTTCCTGCGTAAGCGTTCATACTTACAAGTACAATGATTAGTCGCAATAACTATATAACATCTCCCTTTACAAAGTTAAATAAAAGTATAAATAGTATGTATATAAAAATAATATAACTAATGCTATGAAATAAAATTAAGCATATGCTACTACGAGTTAAAAGATTATAGCAAGAAATCACAAATATTATAAGTTAAGCTTTACAGGTTTCTTTATAATTCGACCACTCTGTGATACATAGTTATGGTCAACATGGTTTGTACCATTATTATCGATTATTTCATTTTTTCTTTCAGGGCTATCATTTTTCTCATTTATTTCAATATATCCACTTATTTCCTCAGTGATGTTATTTTCACACTTTTCTTCCTTATCAGGAGTTTTTTTTATATGTTCTAAACTTCTTCTAAAAAGTGATCCGCTACTATCAGATACTACTAATGATCTTGGCTCTTTGCAACTTTTCACAACTTCACCGGGTAACCAACAGCTAGAAGGGGTTTTTTTAAACATGACTTTATCTCCCACACACGCTGACTTTATTTTGTTAGATTTTTTATTATAGTACTTGCAACTTTTCTCAAGATGTAATTCTAATTTGTCTTTATATTTTTGCCGATTGACTAGCTTTGGTTTTAAATTTTTAAGTACCGAAGGAACTTTTGTACGCATAGACCGAGACATTAACAACTCAGAAGGACTTGGAAGATCACCCTTTGGAGTTGTTCGATAATGCAACAAGGCTATATAAGGGTCAGAATTACTTTCATGTGCCTTTAGCAGCAATTTCTTAACCGTTTGAATTGTGCGCTCAGCTAATCCGTTAGACCTAGCTAAATATGGACTGGACGTTTTATGTTCAATGGCCCATTCCGTGCAAAAAAGTTTAAACTCTCTAGAATTAAAAGGTGGTCCATTATCAGAAATGAAAAGGCTAGGAATACCATGTCTAGCAAATATTGACTTTAACCTTGTTATTACTTGAGAAGCACTGTAACCATTACTCAATAAATCGATTTCTAAATATTTTGAATAGTAGTCCACTACTAAGATATACGTTTTGGATTGAAATTCGAAAAGATCACAACCAACTTTATACCATGGTAAATCTATTATTTCATGCGGCAATAATTCAGGTCTAGTGTTGGACTTCTGATACTTTTGGCAAATTTCGCAATTAGATACGACATTATCAATGTCATTATAAATATTTGGCCAATATACTGACTGACGTGCCAAATGTTGACACCGAAGAATGCCCAGGTGACCTTCATGTAATCTATTCAGAATTAGTTTTCGAAGGCTTTTTGGAATAACTATTTGATGATTTTTCAACAAAATGTTATAAAGTACGCTTAATTCATCCTTTATTCTAAAATATGGCATAGTATCCTGTTCTACATCTTTACGGTTTCGCGGCCATCCATTCTTTATGTAATTAAAAATTTTTAAAATCGTTTCATCCTTTCCGCTGTGTTCTACTATTACAGATTTTTTTGCAAATGGATATTCCATATGAGACGAAATAAAATTGCAATGCAACGATATCTCTCGGTCTACTTCAGACAATGTTGTATTTTTCAATGGTGCTCTTGAAAGAGTATCTGCAATTTTTAATTCCTTTCCAGGTACATATTTTAATGTTATACTATAACATTGCAAGCGTAACATGAATCGCTGAAGCCTTGGAGGAATCTTATAAAGGGGTTTATTAAAAAGACTAACTAATGGTTTATGATCCGTCTCCACTACTACTTTTGATCCATAAATGTATTGGTGAAATCTTGTGCAACCAAACAAAATAGCCAAAAGCTCTTTCTCTATTTGAGCATAATTTTTTTGAGTTTCTGTCAATGAGACAGATGCATATGCAATAGGATGCTTATCATGTAAAATTGCTGCACCTAAAGCAAATTTTGAGGCATCAACTGTCAATATGATTTCCTTTTCTTGATTAAAATAGGTTAATACAGGTACCTTTGTAATCTCTTTTTTTAAGTTATTAAACTCTGCGTCATGCACAGGCGTCCAATGCCATTGAACGTCGTTTCTCAAAAGTTCCCTTAAATTTTTATTTTTTAATGATAAATTTTCAATAAATGCTCCTAAGTAGTTTACCATTCCAATAAACCTTTGCACATCTTTAACACACTCCGGAGGTGGCATTTCAAGAATAGCTTTAATTTTTTCCTCATCTGGCTTCACACCGCACTTATCAAAAATATGGCCCAAAAATTTAATTTCGTATTTTAAAAACCTACACTTAGCTTTATTAAACCTTAATCCAACATCCCTTGCTCTTTGTAAAACAGTGCCCAGAATCTTCATGTGCTCCTCTACACTGGAGGAGAAGATCAAAAAATCGTCAATATAAATAAGCACTCCCGGAATATCACCAAAAAGATTCACCATTTCAGCATGAAAAATTTCAGGTGCTGCATTAATTCCAAAAGGCAATCTTAAAAATCTAAAGCGACCAAATGGTGTATTAAATGTACAAAGCCTAGACGATTTTTCATTCAATGGCACCATCCAAAAGCCACTGTTAGCATCTAATGAAGAAAAGTATTTCGCACCGTTAAGCTTAGCCTTACATTCCTCAATACTAGGAAAGGGATAGTGTGTCTCCTTATTGCTCTATTTAAGTTCCTTGGGTCCAAGCAAAGTCTTAAACTGCCATTCGGCTTTGTCACAAGTACAATTGAATTTACCCACTCTGTTGGTTCATGCACCGGAACAATTACTTTTAAATTTAACATTCTGTCCAACTCTTTCTTTAGACCCTCATGCAATTTGAATGGTATTCTACGAGGTGGTTCTACAATTGGTACCACATTTTCTTTTAACACCAAGTTGCATTCCTTCTGCAAACAACCAAGACCATCTAACACATCAGAGTACTTTTCAATTACATTATTTATTGAAATACTATTAATTTGCTTAATTAAATTCATACTTATGGCAGTTTCAATGCCTATAATATTTTTACAGTTTATCTCAACAACAAAAAACTTGACAATATAATTTTTGTTTTTGTAAATGACATGTACATCTGCTGTTCCCAAAACTGTAATTCTTTGTCCACTAAATGTGCAAATTTTTATCTTAGACTGCTTTAAATTATCATAAACATTTAGTAAGCGTGCAGCATTTGCTGACATTATGTTGGCTTGTGCCCCAGTATCAATTTGACATACAATTTGCTGATTATTAACTGTTACCTCAACATTCCATTCTTTTACAGTCTTATTTTCCTGGTTTACAGCCCCAACAAATAAATCGTCTTCTTCTTCTTCTTCAGCAACATCATCATCATCATTATTAGCAAACATTTGTTTTACAAATCTCCTCTTTTGGTTACACATTCTGGCAAAGTGATTCATTTTACCACATACATGACACTTTACGCCTTCAGCTGGACATTTGAATTTATGATATAGGCCACATTTTCCACAATTTGCGTCGTTTTCATCACCATTGCCATTGTTTTTGCTCTGCCTCCCATTATAGTTTTTCATGTTATCTCTGCTGCCGATATTGTTGTTTCTGCTACTGTAGTTGTTGTTGTATTTTTGAAACACGGATTTGTTGTTTTTCTTTGTAAGAACATTAACAACTCCTTCACACGCGCCATCTTGTTGAAACATGTTCGCATTTTGCTTAGCCATCACCATGTTCTTGGCTATCATTACTGCTTTATCCAAAGTAATGCCACCTTCTGTTAGCAGTCTTTCTCGAACATTCGCAAAATTTGAATTTAAACCGCATATAAAAATATCGCGAACCAGTTCATCACGCAACTCTTTAAACTCGCAGTTCGAGCTTAGATTTTTAAGAACCGTTACAAAATCCTCTATAGTTTGCTCCTCTTGTTGCTTGCATGAAAAAAATTTATGCCTCTCCATGACAATATTAGTTTGTGGTATGAAGTACGACTCCAATTTGTTCACCAAAACTTCATATTTAACATCATCAATATCGACATCAAATGAGTTGAAAACTTCTACGGATTTGCTTCCCAAATGGTGCAAAAGTAAAGCCACCTTTCTCTTATCGGACTGTGATTCCAAATCAGAAGCCCTTAGGAATATTTTAAAATGAGTGTACCACAATTTCCACTCTTTCACCAAATTAGCTGCTCTAAAATTCATAGGCGATAATGTAGCTGCAAACAAGCCACTGCTGGCCTTTTCTTCTTTTTCTGTGACCGACATTTTGACTTTAAAACACTTCTGACACCATGTTAAATAAAAGACGTCTTTTCTCTTTAAGTATTTATTCAAAAAGTGACATTCAATAGTTGCATTGAATGCAGTTGTTTACCTAGTAATAAACAGGGTGTATCATATAGCTATTGCGAGTTATTTCCTGTACCTAATTTCCTGCGTAAGCGTTCATACTTACAAGTACAATGATTAGTCGCAATAACTATATAACATTAAGGTCCGATTGTACAGAATTAGTGTCCAATTGTAAAGACTTAAGGTCCGATTGTACAGGCCTATTACCCGATTGTACAGATTTATTGTCCAATTGTACAGACTCAAGGTCCGATTGTTATGCCTATTGCCCGATTGTACAGACTTATTGTGAGATTTTACAGACTCAAGGTCCGATTAAGGGGAATGGGACTATGCCCAGAGGTAGAAAGTTACTGATCGTCACTCACTTGGGAGTGACCAGAAGCGTTATCTTTGTGGCACTGTCCAAGCAGCTAACTACTTCCGGTCTTACACCAAGTATTCCCCGGGCAATGACTTCAAAGCAACGGCTTAGAAGTTAGCTAGAGTTAGAAGGCGAAATGTTGTTGAGTAACCTAATCGGCATGCTACCACCGATGTGTCTTAGGAATTAGGTAACAGAAGTTACTGAAGCTCAACTCAGGCTCTCTTAGTGGCTTTGGCAGCCCCAAGAAACTAAGATCGGGAGCGGAGGCCTAGTAAGCCACTCTCCTTAAACAAAATTTATAATGAAAAAACGAAGAATGGATAAAGCATTATCCCCCCCAAATGTTGACGACCCCCGCAAAGTAAAAAATAGCCCTTCTGTACAGAGTCGTAGGTCCGATTGTACAGACTCGTAGGTCCGATTGTACAGACTTATTGTCCGATTGTACAGACTCAAGGTCCGATTGTACAGACTTCTTGTCCGATTGTACAGGCCTATTGCCCGGTTGTACAGACTAATTGTCCGTTTAACAAAGATACTTGTCTTCGTACAATTCCAAAGGACCAAGGAAATCAGATAACATTACCTATACTTGACAATAAACTTCGTCTTGGAGGAGTCACCGACACTTATTGTGAAAATCACGTCATCTCCTTTTATTATGGGTGACATGAACCAAATTTGAATAATGTAGTAGTAGTTTGCATTGAACGCCGCAATTTAAAAGAATTTTTACGGGTACGTAAGGAAAATTGAGCCTTCGAGTCCTGAAGAAATGCTCTGAACCCTTTGCTTTGAAGACATCCACCGAGTCCAGGCCAAATACCTTGAATCCTTTGTAAACATTACAAGGGCACAGATGGTCCGTCAGAGGTAACTTTTTGTCCTGGCAGTCCAAAGGACATTCTTAGAGATCTTTTGGAATCATCTTTGGAGATACCTTGCGAGTGCAATAAGTGTGCAGCGTAAGGTCATTTCACATCTTGGCAGTCCTGTAAGTCTATAGGACATTCTTTCAGTTCATTTGGAATCATCATTGGAGTGAAATAATAGCGTAAGGTCACTTCACATCCTGGCAGTCCTAGTGAACATCCTGGAAGTCCTTGGAAAAGACTTTAAGGGTACATAGGTGCCACTTTGGTTTGAAAGTTCTTTTGACAATGTTTTGGTCCTTTTGCCACCCTACGAGTATTAGCGACATCCTGGAAGTCCTAAAGATGTCCTGCAGGACCTGGTTGAATCTTATGAGTCATTGATGATACGCTACGAGAGCAATGTGTATTTTTATGTACTAAGAGTCATTTAAGCTTCCCCTAAGTCCAAGCGAAATGCTGTGAGTCATTCGTGAAATCTTATCAGGGTACAAGTGTGCCGTCAGAGGTTTCTTTTTATTCTGGGAGTCCCTACGACATTCCTTAAGTTTGTTTGGAATCCGAGTCATTGGAGATACCTTTCGAGTGTAACTAGAATGCCACGTAAGGTCACTTCATATCTTGGCACATTCCCACTTGGCGAGTACATAGTATGCCACTTTGTCCTGTCAATCCTTGTGACAACCTGGGAATCCAGATGTAATTCTGCTAGTCTAAGTGACGCCTTACACTCAAATAGTGCCTTAAAAGTGTACTGTGTAGGGACATTATATTTCCTAGAAGTCCTCGAACAATGCTCTTAATACTTCGTGATACCTTATGTGGGCCGTGTGAGGTGGGGTAGGGTTAGTGCACGAGTTTTCGATTTCGAAACGATTTCGATTTCGATATTTTATGAGGTTGGTGAAAAATATTTAAAAAATGGGGGAGGTAGGGTGAAGGGAAATGGCTACGCATCGTGGTCAAAGGTGGTTGTGAAGGTGAAAAAAATTCACAACCAGCCCCTCTTATTATGAGTTAGAGATAGAGGTTACACATGTTCGGAAAAAGTGTCCGATTCTACATGCCACCCCTTTAGAATTTACCATGGGAGCGGCAGGAGCTGATTTCATAAATAAAAATAAATAAATAAATAAATAAATAATAAATAATAAATAGAGGAAAGATATGTTCGCAGAAACTATTGGGGTTGCAAAAATATTGGGGGTCAGTCATATATTTGACTCTTGTAGGGGCACCTATTTTCATTTTTGTTTATATTTGTATTCGAGCACCCTTAGGGTGTCCCGGTAGGGATAGATATGTTGCGGACAAATGTTAGTATGGACATATTATTTGGGGTCGGTCCCTAAAATATTGGGGGTCAATCATACATTTGACTCCTCTAGGTTCATATTTTTGGCAGTTAGAGCGATAGGAGCATATTTTGTAACATTATTATTTTTGTATTGAAGATAGGGGTAGGTATGTTCAGGAAAAATGAAGATACGGGTAGGTATGTTCGGGAAAAATGTGCCGAGAGAAATATTAGTAAAGGTCGGTCAGCTATTTACAACTTTAGGAGGCACCATGGGAGCGATAGAAGCTGATTTATTTAAAGAATTATAAAAAAAATGATAACTGTATGGGATACAGGAGGGAGAAAGGAGGGAGAAGATATGTTGTGAGGCCCTTCTAGGGGCACTTTTGTGGCAGTTAGAGCTTAGGGTTCAAATATTATAAAAATTTGATTAGTTGAACCTAGTCTTACATGTTACCCTTTAGGGACAGTTTTGGGGTAGTTGCGGGGCTTGTTGTGGATGTTACTCTTTCCCCACCACATTTCAGCACGTTCGCAACTATTTGAATCCCTCCCAACCTCCCCCATTTATAGCCTCAAGAATGTTTTTCCCCCAATCTCACAAAATTAGTGGGTGAGCAGTATCCAAATCTTGTTACTAAGGATCTCCCACCCCTAGTGTGAGGTCACATTCGTCCTGGTTAAAATCTGAGAGTCCTTAATTAAGACTATATTTCCTGGATGTTCTTTCGAAGCCCTCGGAGTTCTTGGAATATCCTGAGTGTCCTTGGTGTAGTCCCTGTGAGGATGCACGTCTACAATTTAACTACAAAACCGAACGTCAGATGTTTGGACACTTGCCACGAGCTGTCTATATGCCGTGTAAGGCCTTATATCCTGGGATACCTTAAGACTTTCTGCCAGCATTCTGAGAGTTGTGAGTGATATCTTAGTGGCACAAACCTTATGACCAATGCCGTAAGAGGTAACTTTAGAGTCATCACGACGTTCGGTGAGTCCTTCTGAGCAAGCTAAGAATAGTACGGCAAAAATATACTGTGTACTCTACAACAATGTTTAGTGCAAATTTTTGAAATCAACATACACTATTCCAAAAGTAAGACTTTCTGGCCCATTCGAAAACTTACGATGACATATAAATTTAAAGCAAATTTACGTTTTTACATCAGTTCCATTCCATTATAATTGTTCGCAAAAAACTAGGCCAATTTTAGTTCAACTTTAGGGTTATCAACAAATGCAGTGCGCCGTTGAATTTGGCATGTCCGATACATATATAGAATTGATGATCGGAACTCATGTAATCATGTAACCGGTAAATTGAAATTACACTGAGTTAAACAGCAACTACCAGAATTTTGAAGTAAGGTTATACGGTGATGATATTCATTAGTCAGTTCACCTGATTAACATATCTGTATTGTTTATGAATAAGGCTGAATGATTCTGGGAACATTCTCCTAGAAGGTATCGCATTTCTGCAGTCGATCAAACTTGAGTAAAGCTAACATAGTACTACTCCTTTGGGCACCGGGACAAAAATACTATAACATCCCTTCAAAATGGCACAGGTAATGCTTAATCAATGTGGTTACTTTCAATGAGTTCTGCGCTTACACCACCAGGTTGTCTAATTAATAAATTGCCAAATGATGTCCTTGCCGCCAATTATGCTGTTTTCCTTTTCCGTCTGCAATATAACAATAAAGTAACAATATGAAGACCTACCAAATTTCCGCTAACTTATTATACTGTCATATTCGTAATGACAAAGCGCATTACTACGAATTGAATCTTACTCACATTACATATTTTTAATTATTATTTAATATGCATTATTTTATGTAAAATGGCAATCACCATTGCTCGCTGCCTCGTGTACTTTAACTCCGTCGTTACCTTTTTGTTACTCTGATGAATTTGGTAATATATTAAAAACACAAATATGCTTTTAATGCACAACTGGTTTGTTTTTATTCATTGTTTTTTACATCTGCCAAAGCCTTTTTGTGTAAATTTTTTTTTTAAAGGCACGAATTTAAGTGAAAAATTTCCAATTACGTTTTACGAAATCAAAGCAGTCTATGTTGTAATGCAGTTTTTTCTGCATAATAAAATTGAAATACAATAGAATATACAATTTCTACGGAGGCTTTGTTACCCTAATTGCGTTGTGTCATGTAAAATATATTTTAAATTCTTATTTTTTCCAGCAACTTGGGTCTTGCAAAAGGGATTACTGAGAAATAGATGGAAATATATATTTAAATTTCTTGGAATATTTTAATTGTCTTGATATTAAAAAAAGGGGCAAGACACGTTTGTTTGCATTTTGTGCCAAATAGATGGTATATGTGTGGGATTGATTTACACATGTGTAAAATTTCCTGCAAATTATTCAATAGATTAAAACCACCCGAGAAAACGGCTGACTCCTATGTAAAATTACCTCCTTATTCCGAAAATCACACCCACTTTTTCCCATCAACTACTGTTTTCCCAAGACACAAAACCCATTTTTGTTATTATTTGATAGCACTGCTATGTATGAAAGTCAACCCCGACACTACTCCTGCTGATCTTATGTGCAATTACCTCCTGAATACGAATATCACCCCGATTTAAATGGGACTGAACAAAAAATTTTAACTTTTAATATGTAAATGATGTGAGGGACCGGCTGTGGCATGATGGTTAGAACACACGACTACAATGCGGTAGATCCCAGGTTCAAATCCTGTAATCTAAAAAAAAATAATTTTCTCGATGTTGTCGTCAGCAACTTCGCAGTATAAGTGTCGAGTCAATCGGCATGTCTAGTAAAAGCTTTTCAAACAGTGACGTTCGCATTTGCCGATGAAACAAGTAGGTGCAGTTAGTTGTGAATCTAAAAATAGAAAGCGTGTTAATTCACAACAACGCGAGAAGCAGCTATCCCATACCTCATTCATGGGGTGTAAAGGGAAATTAAGCCGTTTGGTATGGGCAATGGTACCACTTTTATCCCTAGAAGTACGAAATTCGAGAAATCTCTTCTTTTCTCAAAACATCTTAAGGAAAGTACTTATTTTATGGGGGGTTGTGTGATATTCCCTATAGAATAAGTATTTACCACTATTTTCGCCAATCTACTTACCTTAACCCATTAGTGACGACTGTTACCGTATGGTAACGTCGACAGTGTTAGATATTGCACGCAATAAAATAAACATAAGAATAAATGTCATGAATTTTCTTTTTTGATTTTATCAAAGCATGCTTTGATCTTTCATTCTTGATTTACAGCTATGCGACCAGACGTCAGTACCGAGCGTGGGAGATCATGTAAAATAGGTAATTTTTACATATGCACAAAACAGCAATGTAGAGAGATATAAAAAGTCACTGCATATTAAGAATATTTTTTGGTTGCTTAAAGACTGATATATTAAAGACTTTTAGTTTTTGTTATTTGAGAAGAATATGAAATATCAAAAAAAAGTATTGCATGCATAATTTTGTACTTGGTTCATTTTATTTACGACTTCCTTTTTTTATGTAAAATTCGTTTTTTAACTAATTTATATATAGTACTAACAAAATCTTTAAAAAATTCCCATTATTTCGCTCTCGTCATTAAAGGGTTAAGATGTTTGGTCTTAATGGTGGTGACAATTTTATGCCTTTGTCTGCCTTTTTAACCTTAAAAGTAGTATTTTCAAAGAACCTCCTTGTATCGCACAACTTCTCTATAAAATACTTTTTCACTATAAAATACTTATTCGTAATTTTTGTGATTCTTCGTTTATCCAGAGATTCCAAGCTATCAGTTGCATACCTATTTCGGTCCTATTACCCTAAAGGAACGAATTTCGACCCCTTTAAGGCCATTTCTCCCTCCGAAACAACGACTTTCAAAAAGTTATGTCATATCGCAAAATTGCACCATTAATATTAATGACCTTACATTGATTGCTACGGCTTTAAGTTTGAGCAAAGTGTCCTAAAAAATTCTGCCATCGGGATCTATCTTGCACCATCTGTTTTATAGCAGTTATACCAGTTTCTTCGATTTCGTATTCTAATAACCTACATGTGTTGGCTGGCCTGCCTCGTCTTCTGATGCATTGAGAGTTCCAATCAATTGATATCTTAGATATATCGTTGTGGGGTCGTCTCATAATATGGTCAGTCCAGTTCCATATTCTCTTTCAAATTTATTAGCGTGTTTCGTCAGTTCGTTGCAAGAGGCCTCAAATGGGAACTACGTTTGGGCTAAAAAAAAAATTCAATACTTAAAGCAAGAAACGATTATAAAAAGATTGCAGAAATTGTATGTCACATGCAAGGCAATTCCATGTCTCACAGCTTGTGTAGTCATGCAGATTTCACATTCGAAGAGAATAATCAGAGCATTGCGATAGAATTTGGGAGATTTCTATACCTTATTCAGTCCTCTTAAATTCGTATTTGCATTTTTTATGTGATTTACACTATCCTCACGTTAGCCACCGCCGGTGGATATAAGCTTACCAGACAACAAAAAGACTAAACATTAAGGCGGGTCGAAAAAAAAAATTGTCAATGTTACCGCCTTATATGAACAGTTAAGTCGAAACAATTTCAAGGGTGCGATACATTTTTTTCAGTGGGAGCGGAAAAAACGCCGGATTCGGGGTTTTTTCCATAACATCGTTATTTGTATACCGATTGTCAAGATCTATGCATCGTTGAAAAGGTATTAACAACAGCTTTGTTAGTGAGTTAGAGACTTTGAACTACGACGTCATCTTCCAGCGGTTCTCAACATTTTATTTTTAAGAACCTCCCTAAGCATACAATTTTCTGGTGTAGATTTGAAGTCCTTGTAAAACTATTAAAGATATGAGAAAAAACGTTAACTTTTATTCATAAACAAAAAAATTATATTGATTTAAAAAGTCAGTACATGTATGCACACTGTGATAATTCGAAATATACATTTGTTTATTTTTATTACATTTGTTTGTTATAAATAAAGAATAAATAATGTTTAAAAATTTTAAATCTATAATCGAAGAAACCAACTAATCGGAATATTATCTAACTGAAGAACTTCCAAAGATTTTTTTAGCGACCAATGTGAACTAAGTATGATGATGCTAAATGCCATATCGGAGCTTGAGGAAATCCTTAACTGAGCAAATAATAATTTGTATAAAGGTCTAGTTCTAACTATCATATGTTCTAAAATTTTAATTTATGATAACTTTTTTGTTTATAAAAAAAATGTGACGCTTATTTCGCAAATATTTAATAGTTTATACAAGGCTTCAAATCTGCATCAGATAAATTTATTATTTTAAAGACATGATGTTGAGAACCACTGCAAAATGACGTCATAGTTTTAAGTAACTATTTTACTAACAAAGCTCTTGCCAATACATCTGCAACGATATACAAAACATAAAAATCGGACAGCGAATAACAAAGTTATGGACAAAACGTCAAAACCGCCGTTTTTGCCACGCCCACAAAAATAAAAATTTTGCACCTCCGAATTTGTTTTTATTTCACCGTTCATATAAGGCAGTAACATTCATATATTTTTTTTATCTCCATATAGATCGACCCGGCTTACTAAACATCCTTCAGTTATACATTATTTGCCATTGAACTTGAAGGGATTTTCTGTACCATGCAGTACTCGGCTTGTTAAACTCTGAAACAGAGCTGTGATGTGGTCAATTAATTCAGGTGGAACTCCTTTATATTGGAATACATGCCAGATCGACTGATGATTGAGAGTATCGAGTGCTTTGACGAAGTCTATAAAATTAGGTTCAGAACCCATTTCAACAGGAGTTTACCAATTACCGGCTTGTTCATCTGCTGCAAGTGACTTCCTCCCTTAGTTCTTTAGGAAGAGAGAGTCATTCATTTGCGGAATAATTCATCTGCGGAATGAAAGCCTTATGTGAATACATATGGTGAAGATTTCAGTTTAACTTAAAATACATTTACTCAAAACTATATTTCTTATTGTTTTCGTGTATTTTAGATTTTTTTTACTAATTTCATTGAATATATCTGATATCGAAAATGCACTTAAAAAGAGGGAAACATATTTTTTTCGGATATATTGCAGACTTATAAGGTGAAAAAAATAAAATAATTGAAAACATAAAGGAATTTTTGCGCCCCCATAGTACTCCAATTTCGTTCATTTGCCCCAGCCCATGAGGACCCATTACATTTTCTTATTTAGAAAATATAATGGTTAGAAAAATAATATCACCTCTAGGTTAGGTTATATTGTAGATACGAGTAATCTGGTAAAAACCAGATCACACTACACACCGAGATATGCTGATCCATTAGAAAGGAAGAGGGAAGGGTAGAGGAAAAAGGAGAGCGATAGAGAAGGAAAAGAAAATCGTGGAAACATCAATTGTTATCATGGCCCAGTTAGTCATGGAAGCCAGAGCAAGAAACGTATTAAATATCCTACTGCGACTGAGGAGAGATACTCTAGGTCTTTTATGTAACTCTCCCTTAAGTGTCACCGCTAAGTGTGACTTTTATTGTCCTGACGGATATGACAAATACCAAAAGAAAACCACATCCTTATATTTTAGTTTAAAAAAAATTATTGGAAGTGCACAATATTTTTACTATGTAAAATTTGACAGTGCTGACGCCAGTGCTGACGCCTGCGACCGCACACAAGCACTTAAAAAAAAAAACTTAATTTCCTTAATTTTACAACCCATGAATGAGGTATGGAATAGCTTCTCGCGTTGTTGAGAATGAACACGCTTGCTATCATAGATTTACAACAAACGGCACCTACTTTTTTATTGACGAATGCGAACATCACTGTTTGGGAAGCTCTTACTAGATATGCCAATTGTCTCAACACTGATACTGTGAAGTTGCTGTCGACAATATCGAGGGGGCCGGCAATGAAAGAAAAATGTAGATGACTGAAGTCGGGAATCGAACCGCGGATTTCTCTCATGGTAGTTACGAGCTCCAACCACTATGCCACGGCCAGTTCCGCAAACACACCATATTGTTATGTGCGTGCGATCGGCATATGCCTACCACTGCTTTAAATATTTACGCGCTAGTGTTACTGAAAATGCCCATATATCAATTTAGCAGAAAATAGTCATCTCCGTAAAAATTTAATTTTTATAAGTGGGCATCTTATATAACTGTTTTCTAATAAGCTTTTATGTCATAATTTGTTGCCAGCACTTTTTGACACACAGCCACACACAGTCCTCGCTCTTCTTGCTTACTTTCATATCATGCTCCCATAATGGGTCTCATTGACTTTGCCAATTCATTCACAGCAGCAGGAACATGCAGCTGTGTCCATTTCTTTCCTCTGGTATTCACAAATGTATCGTTACTGTTTTTGTTCTTTTTTGCATTTCTCTTCACCCTCTCACTTTAACGTTTATACAGTTTCCATACTCTTACGAACTGATTGTTTTAATACAGTTTGGCTTATGTTTTCAATTAAATTTCCATATAATTTTTATGACATGATAAACTACCTACACAAGTCATGCATCATCCATAAGCGATTATATATACAAAAATACGCGCAGGTACACAATATACATAAGTACAGCTGTATGAGTTGTATATATGTGCAGAAGTTTGCACAAAGTTTTATACATTTATGTACAATCACACTGGCAAAAGTATAAACACCAGCAAACTTAATTTGTAGGTACACAAACATAAAGTGAGGGTGGTTGGGTAAGATAGGGAAATTGACATGAGGGCGAATATTTCGCTTTCTAATGTTATACATTTTTTTTTTTTATAGTTTTTGTGATAGCTAATATTGCAGTTTATATGCAATTGTTGTCCAAGCGCTAAGGTTTTAAGTGTCTGAATTTTGACTTATTGGACCATAGTCACCATATCTACTATATTTGTTCAACGCCTGTTTCCGAAAATGAACTTGAGCAAAATACTGAATTAAAGCAAACATTTTGAATATGTTTCATTGGAAATTTTCCTTCAAACTACACACAAAAATTTTTATTCATTTAAAAAATTTCGATACACAAAATCATAAAAGTTCTAAAAAAAAATCGCATAAAAAAATTCTATAAATTCTATAAAAAATGGCTCTAGTTCTAAGAAATTTAACATATTTAACAGAAAAGCGTATTGCCTCGCCCCTATACAAATGGCATAAACCTACCATTAGAACATACGTCTCCCGCAAAGATTGTGCAGCCTACGAAGGTCCCAGATGTTCCAAAGAATTTCTGGCAAAGCAGCCACCCTGTGCAGCCAAGCAAAGAAGAATTGAATCTAATGAAAAACAGCCGGGCACTAATTCAATGTGGGAGAATCCGGAGTGTTGCTTAGATCCTTGTCCCGAATTCATACCACGCTTCGATGAGCTCTACTACAAAAGTAGCGATAAGCTGAAACGGAATTATCAGCAGACTTGGGTGTCTTGCCCGAAACTGCAGAAGAAAACCAAAGTATTGTGTCAATTTGATCAACTACAGTTTCCACCTCTAGAGAGAAGACCCCGCAAGGTTAGACCCCAGACGGCATGTCCTCAGGGTGGTTCCAAGATATGCATGGATAAAAAGGCGAAAAAGTGTCCCCGTCTAAACCTGCACGGCTGTCAAGGGGTGCGCTATCCACCCAAATGTAAAAGTGAACGTGTACCTAGTATTTGCAAAAAAGATTGTGCTCCCTATCCCAGTTTCTCGGAGTGTATGCGTGATGCCGTTGAACCTTTGCCAGCCGAGGAATGCAAATGCTTAGATCATCGTATGATGTGTGAGGTCTGGGCTGAAATGAGGCGTCGCATGACATTTGTGAAATAGTCAGTTAGACGTAGTCCATAGTGTTTATTTGCATACTTTAAATTTCAGTTATGTTAAGTTATAATAACTAAATAAATAAATAAATGCATAAGTTCATTGAATTCCAAATTAATTGAGAATAGTTAAAATATACATTTCACAGACAACAGATGATAAACACGATTTAATCGATTTTTATCTTTCGATATATTTGAATTTATTTATTTTGGTCGGTTGGTGTGCGGGCATCTCCTCCTATGAGGAGGTCACTTAGGTCCCTATGGATCCATTGTAACACACGTTGGGCATTTACGCCATTCATTCAACCGGAGTTTCAATCCAATCCGTCCAGTTGATGATTTTACCAAAGTTGTTTATTCTTCCGATATCCAAAGATGCAAGTTCCTCTAAACCATTTAAGAAGGGTTTCCAGTCTCCTCCTGTATAGGGCTGGGCAATCGCATATAATGGGGTCGGTAGATGGTTCACTGCTGCTATTCCCGTAGTAGTTACATTCGATTTTCGTTGCGAATCCCATTCTGCTCGCATGTCTGCCTATGGGTCCATGTCCCGTCAGGAATGTAATAATTTTCCTTATCTGGTCCCTCTCAAGACTTACCAGGTACAACATATGCTTCGCGTTGTATTCTGGCCTAGACTTTTTGGCCTTTCTACAGTTTTTTTCATTCTTCCATCAGTCGTTTGCAATTCTAAACGTTAGATTTACAATGGTACTTTTACATGTGGATATAGAGCAGTGTTACGTGTTCAACGTCGCTTTTCTGCAGGGCAGAGCCCTGTCGGACCTCTTCGTCCGCACTTGCACTCAATTCCGCTGTGTCCAGGTATCCACGTAACCAGAACTCTGTTATTCCTGTATATCTCGTTAAGAGATTTCCGGCAGGCACTGACCACTTTCGATTTGATGTCGCAGGACTTCAACTAGTTTACCGCCGCTATTCTATCCGTGAACAGGAGAATATCCTCCTGTGATATCTTCCTCACGTTGATCACGTCCGCTGCTCGTTTAATAGCAAGTATTTCCGCTTGAAAAACGCTGCAGAAGTCTGGAATCCTTGATCTTATACTTAGGCCTAGATACGCGAAGTAGATACCATAGCCGACCTTGTGATCCAGTTTGGACCCAACGGTAAAGATGTTTGTTGGTACATACATTGCGTTCTCGATCTCTGTCCACTCCTTTCTGGAGGGCGTTCTAGTTTCGTAGATAATGTTTGATTTCCGTGCATTGAGCACGTAGTTAGTTTCAAGTGAGATGTTGATATGGTTCAGGATCCTTGAATGTCCGATGGAAAGATCCCAATTTTCAATCTCGTTTAGTCGAATAGCTGATTTGAGGGCGTAGCATTTGCAGCTGATCTGAGCTGTAGATTGAGTATCGTGTAGAGGGCCTTAGAGGGTGTCGATCTCATATATCCGGTTATTAGGAGACAGGAGAAACGTTGAACATGATCCATTTGTCTTAATTTGCTCTACTTGTCGAGCACGTACCAACAAACTATAGAGTCTTATTGTAGTATTGGCTTCACTATAGCATTGTAAATCCAAAGTGTTACCTTGGGTTTAGATCCCCAGGTTTTCCCGATAGCTTTACGGCATGTATATAAAGCTATGAGTGCCTTGTTGGATCTGCTTTAATGTTCTGTCTCCAATTAAGCTTACTGTCCAATATAAGGCCCAGGTGGTTTGCCGTTTCGGAGAAGTTGAGTTGTTTACTGTCCACTCCTTTCTGAAGGGCGTTCTAGTTCCATAGAGAATGTTTGATTTCCGTGTATTGAGCACGAAGTCAGTTTCAAGTGAGATGTTGATATGGTTCAGGATCCTTAAATGTCCGATGGAAGGATCCCAATGTTCAATCTCGTTTAGTCGTATAGCCGATTTGAGAGCGGAGCATTTGCAGCTCAGATCAGGTGGCAGTAGATGTAGTAGAGAGCCTTAAAGGGTGTCGATCTCATACATCCGCTTATTAGGAGACAAGAGAAACGTTGAACATGATCCAATTGTCTTAATTTGCTCTTCTTGTCGAGCGCGTACCACCAAACTATAGAGCCATGTTGTAGAATTGGCTTCACTATAGCATTGTTATTCCAAATGACTACCCATTCGCGAGGGTACCTTCGGTTTAGTTCCCCAGGTTTTGCTAATAGCTTTACGGCATGTATATAAAGCTATGAGTGCCTTGTTGGATCTGCTTTTAATGTTCTGTCTCCAATTAAGCTTACTGTCCAATATAAGGCCGAGGTAGTTCGCCGTTTCGGAGAAGTTGAGTTGTTTATTTCCAAAATGGATTTTGGATGTAGTGGGCGATTTCTGTTTCCGACTGAAAAGTACTGGTTCTGTTTTATCAGGGTTCGCATTAAGTGCTCTGCTGGTACACCAGTTTGCCAGGATGTTGATATAGTCCTGCATCTTTTTTTCGAGGTAAGATAGACTCTCCCCAGAGACACAGAGTGTTATATCGTCTGAGTACGCTACTGCTGTGCATCCTTCCGACTCCAACCGTTTGAAAACGCTGTTGACCGCAAAATTCCACAATAGCGGCGGTAATACTCCCCCTTGAGGGGTGCCTCTAGTCACTCTTCTAGTGAGAGTGTGATTTCCCAGCTTTGAGGTGATAGTTCTCTTTAGTAGCATGTTGCGAATCATCTTGCTAATATGTGAGTTGATATGTAGGCTATTAAGCTCTTTCATGATGCAGAGGAGTTCGATGTTGTCGAAGGCTCCCTCTATGTCCATAAAGGCAACAAGAGAAAATTCTTTCTTATCTAATGATTTCTCTATGGGTACAATAGTGCATGGAGTGTGGTTTCTGTCGATTTTCCCTTTGTGTATGCATTTTGAGCATTCAAAAGGAGATTCGGACCGATTGAATTTTTAATAATGTCGTCCATGATTCTCCCAAGAGTTTTCAGAAGGAATGATGTAAGACTTATAGGTTTAAAGTCCTTCACTTTGATGTATGATGGCTTTCCCGTCTTTGGGATGAAGGCCACCTTAGCCGTTCTCCATCGTATTGGCAGGTAGGATAATTTCACACAGCCGTTAAATATAGCCTCCAGCTATGGCAATAGTATTTCCACGGACTGTTAAAGTTCGGCGGGTATAATGTCTTCCGGACCGTGAGATTTGTAAGGATCAAAGTCGTTGATGGCGTCTTTGATCATGTTTTTTCAATTACCGGTATTTTATCGCAGATGCCGGAAGGTGCGACGTTTATGGAGTTGGACCATCCCCTAGGGAAGTGTGTATCCAATAGAATTTCCAAGGTTTCTCTTGAGGATTCGGTCCAGGTCATTTTTCATTATGTATGCTGGGGCGCTGGTTGTCGAGGATAATACTTTCCTAAGTATACTTACCTCTGCGGTTTTTTCGACATCGTTGGTATATTTCTTCCATGACGGTCTTTTTGCCTTTTTTATTAGTTTCTTGAAGAGTCTTAGATTCTCCTTGTACTCCTCTTATTGGTGATCGGAGAAAGAGTGAACATCTTCAACCCGCCAGTTTGATATCAAGCCATTTTCGGAATTAGAAATTGTCAGGTCTACAACATGTTCGTTGATCGAGTTAATAAAGGTGGGCGTATCTCCCTGGTTATGCACTAGTAAGTTCCTACTTAGAATATAATAATATGATAATATGATAATATGATAATATGATAATATGATAATATGATAATATGATAATATGATAATATGATAATATGATAATATGATAATATGATAATATGATAATATGATAATATGATAATATGATAATATGATAATATGATAATATGATAATATGATAATATGATAATATGATAATATGATAATATGATAATATGATAATATGATAATATGATAATATGATAATATGATAATATGATAATATGATAATATGATAATATGATAATATGATAATATGATAATATGATAATATGATAATATGATAATATGATAATATGATAATATGATAATATGATAATATGATAATATGATAATATGATAATATGATAATATGATAATATGATAATATGATAATATGATAATATGATAATATGATAATATGATAATATGATAATATGATAATATGATAATATGATAATATGATAATATGATAATATGATAATATGATAATATGATAATATGATAATATGATAATATGATAATATGATAATATGATAATATGATAATATGATAATATGATAATATGATAATATGATAATATGATAATATGATAATATGATAATATGATAATATGATAATATGATAATATGATAATATGATAATATGATAATATGATAATATGATAATATGATAATATGATAATATGATAATATGATAATATGATAATATGATAATATGATAATATGATAATATGATAATATGATAATATGATAATATGATAATATGATAATATGATAATATGATAATATGATAATATGATAATATGATAATATGATAATATGATAATATGATAATATGATAATATGATAATATGATAATATGATAATATGATAATATGATAATATGATAATATGATAATATGATAATATGATAATATGATAATATGATAATATGATAATATGATAATATGATAATATGATAATATGATAATATGATAATATGATAATATGATAATATCAGCAACTTTGCAGTATCAAGTGTCGAGTTTATCGACATGTCTAGTAAAAAGCTTCTCAAACTGCGACGTTCGCATTCGTCGATTAATAAGTAGGTGCCGTTAGTTGTGAATCGAAAGCGTGTAAATTCACAACAACGCGAGAAGCGATCCCATACGTTATTCATGGGGTGTGAGAGAAATTAAGTAAGTAACTAAGTAAGTATGATAATATTGTAATATTATCATTGTGCGATTTTGCCTTTAGCCGTAAGATCTGGCCGAATTTGGAAAAAGCCATTCGCGTTGCTGTCTAATTTAATAACAAATCTGTAACCGTTGGGTCCGGGTGATGGAAGTTTTTTCCTTGTATACTCCAATTTTCACGATTCCACTGCTTGCCGTTTTCTCTATGCGGTACGACCATTTTTATCTTTTTTTTAGCTTTGTATAGCCTTAGCAGTACGAATTTTCACTCTTTACCTTTTAAAAGATCGAATTTCAGAAAGTTTCTTCATATATCTTAACTACAACATAAAGTTAGCGTATATCTAGCTGTAACATTGGAATTTTGTATATAAACATTGGTTCTAACCTTTTACCCAAAATTTCCAACAGTCCCTTCGACTGCTTCACTAGCCAAAACCCCCCGCCAACACTGCAGTAACAACAATGACAAATGCACAAAAAAAATACAACCAAACACAGAAAAAAACTTTCTACGTTGTTTCAGCACAAAGCCCAACCAAAGGTGGATGTGATGTTGATGATAAACGTACACAAACACATAAACCAACCAATACTACAATCGCATATATTCGTTCGCGCATACTATGTACAATATTACATACACATTCGTATATACGTATATACATACATAGCATATTGTTTATGAGTGTATTTGGCAGTCAATTTATTAAATAAACCATTTGGTGGGGCAAAAAAAAAAACAACAACTCACATGAAAAATCTCAGTGGACGTAAAACATTTATGTGGCAAAGTAACAAACGACAACGATAATAACAACAACATTACGTACAAACAAGTAAAACAAAAACAACAACAAATCAGCAACAAAATGCAGCAGCGGCAGCAACGACAACATCGCCAAAAAATGACAACTAAATAAATATGGCCTCCCTGAGGTGGAGATGATGGCAAAATGACAGAAGGGACATGGAGTGAGTGAGAGTAAACTTCCGTAGAAAACAATCAAGATAAAATAATATGTTATTTAATAATTTATAAAACCACAGCCGAGAGTATCCGCTTAGTACTTTTACCTATGCACATAACTCGAAAGATTTATCTGTGCATGGAAACGGAGCGAAAAAAAGAGACTGCAAAAAAATATCTTATCATCAAAAAATCATATGAAAATGAATGACAGGACTTCAATGGTATTCACCTTTGAGAATGACTACAGAGCAACAGCGGTGTGTTGGGTTTGACGATTAGTATGGAAACAAGTACTTAATTTTCCCTTTGCACCCCATGAATGAGGTATGGGATAGCTTCTCGCGTTGTTGTGAATTAACACGCTTTCTATTTTTAGATTCACAACTAACGGCACCTACTTATTTATCGACGAATGCGAACGTCACTGTTTTGAGAAGCTCTTACTAGACACGACGATTGAATCGACGCTTAATACTGCGAAGTTGCTGTCAAACAACATTCGAGGGGAGCCGACAATGAAAGAAAATTTTATTTATTTTTTTCTTTTAAGATGACTGGAGCCAGGTTTGAACCTGCGATCTCCCGCATGGTAGTCGCGTGTTCTAACCACTATGCCACGGCCGGGAAACAAGTAATAAGTATAAATTGACAGAGTTTACTTTTTGTGTTTTTAAGTAATTGATGATTTTGAGTGTTTTGATGATGTTTTAAGGATTTATTAAAGGGGGCATATCCTTTCACTTTTGGAGTACTTTTGATTTATTAAGTCCATTTTACAAAAAGTGGACTTAGCAAGAAAAGCGCTGAGGACAAAGAAGAGTTCTACGAGGGCCTAGAAAATTTATATGACCGTAGCCCGAGCCATGACATCAAAGTTGTACTAGGCCATTTTAATGCTAAAATAAGCAGGAAAATTCAGTCTGCACACCGAAATGTCGAACAATGGCATCACACTGATTGATTTCTCTGCGGCAAGAAATATGGTAGAAAGCAGCACTAGATTTGACCAAAGAAATATTTATAAGGCACCATGATTATATCCAGATCAATTCACGAGGAATCAGATAGATCACGTGGTAGTCGATGGAAGCCACGCATTGAGTGTTCTAGACGTATGAGTGATCAGGTGTGCAAACATTGACTTCGATAACACCTAACTCAATTGTTACGGAATGCTCCAAGCCCTGATAATATTACCTCGCAGTGACAACCATACGATAAGCATACCCGGTTACTCAAAGCTGTCTCAAGAATATGCCTGGTACGGTGATGAATGTTACAATGCAGCGAGAGAGACGGATGCTGCATACGGGGCAAAACTGCAGCCAATGGCGACTCATGAAAAGCAAATCGACATTTATCGACTACAAAGCAGCCTTCGACTCTCCGATAAGGCCATGTCTGAGTTTGGCATTCCTGCACAACTAATTCGACTTTGCAGATGTACCTTAGAAAACACCAAATCCTCTGATTGGTAGGAAACACTCAGAACCATTCAACACGGAAAGAGGCCTCAGACACGCCGATAGCTTGTTCTGTTCACTATTTTATATAGTTATGGAGAAGGTGATGAGAAAGGCTAATATTAACATGTCTGGCACCATACTTCACAAGAGCCACATGCCACTAGCTTATGCCGATGATATAGACATCATTGGCCGAAATCTGTGGGATGTTACTGCAGTTTTCTCATCGCTAGAAAAGGAGTCAGCAAAAATGGGTTTAGCTGTCAACGAGAACCAAACAAAAATAATGATTTCGACGAACAACGAGTCCTCTCGATAGGAAGCACCGTCAATGTTGAAAATTATTGTGTTGAGGTAGTATATGCGTTTACCTACCTCAGATCATCTGCCAACAAGAAAAATAATGCCAGCTAAGAAATCAAGCGGAGAATAGAGTCAGAAACCAACGACTTCAATGGCTGCGACATGTTGCGAGGATGGCTGCAAATGCACTATCGAGACAGGTGTTTGAAGGCGAATCTGAAGTACGACGCAGAGCAGGGAGACCCAAAAATCCTTGGAAGGACCAAATGGTTGAAAACGTGTTACCATCTAGTAAAAACAACTGGAGAACGCATGCAAAAGATCGAAGCGTGTGGAATTCTCTAATTTATGAAAAACGTTCGTTAGTTGTAATGGGCCACTTACGTAAGTAAGTATAGGTGTATATCCTTAAATCGAGGTCCCTATGACATTAGCGAGGGTCATCAACATATGGTGGGTTTCTTTTAATTGTCTTTCTGTGTGTCTTCATGTACATTTGTATACCGCAATAGCAGCCATAGTTAAGGAGCTATCAAATTTGGAATGCAAGCTTCTATTCTAAGTTCTGTTAAGTTCTCGTACAAACTTCATCTTTTCGGGGGTTAAACAATGCTTCCCAATATTCTCAGCTCGTATATACAATTCAAGCTCAGTACTCGACAATTTAGTAAAAAAAATTATGGTGCAATTAACCAGTTGTATGCAAGATTATATCCCTTAAGCGAAGGGTAATATCTAAGATGTTACTTGAATAGTTGTTGCTAGGGTTGACAGCCCTTGGCCGAACATTTCGGGTCATTCCGGTACATAGAACCGGCTGCCGGGGGAATGCATGGATTCCGTAAAATGCATAGCACTACCACTGCATTAACCGCCATAACCACTAAGATCTCACAGGGCTTAAATCAGCAGAGGCCCTGTGAAAGGACACTCCTAGTGGCACTAGACCTGTCGAAGGCCTTCGACACAGTCAGCCACACCACACTCTTCCAGGACATCCTGCAGTCCACCCTACCCAACAACTTGAAGAGATGGAGTGCTAACTATCTTAGTGGTCGTCGGTCGTTCGTAGAGTTTAGAGACAAGTGCTCAAAGCCCCGTAGAGTTAAACAAAGAGTACCACAGGGCGGTGTTCTAACCCCCCTTTTGTTTAACTTCTACCTCTCTAAACTCCCTACACCACCACAAGGTGTAGATGTGATATCGTACGCGGACGACTGTACTATAATGGCGACGGGTCATAACATTGATGAGCTTTGTGATCGAGTGAATGGTTATTTCGGAGTACTACATAATTTCTTCACTGGACGTAACTTGAAGCTCTCACCAGCGAAGTCATCAGCAACATTATTCACCACCTGGACAAAGGAGGTAAACATAAATCTAGACGTCATAGTCGATGGCGTCCAAATTCCGACTGTGAACCACTCAAAAATTTTGGGGGTCACCTTTGACAGCCTGTTTACCTCCTCAGCTCATGCCACTGCAATTACGCACAAATTGCGAAGTAGGAACAAGGTCCTCAAAGCGCTAGCCGGCAGCACTTGGGGTAAAGACAAAGAAACCTTGTTAGCTACCTATAAAACTATTGGCCGGTCAGTGGTTAACTATGCTGCTCCAGTGTGGTCTCCTTCGCTGAGTGATACCCAGTGGAGAAATATTCAAAGCTGCCAAAATGCCGCCCTGAGGACTGTAACGGGCTGTATGCAGATTACCTCTGAGCACCATCTACATCAGGAAACGAAGGTCCTCCCAGTCAAGGAACACAATGTCATGCTGACAAAACAGTTCCTCCTGGGATGTCATCGGAGGAGTCATCCCAACTTTAACATCACACAGATGGATGCTCCCCCAAGGCATGTCAGGAAGGACCTTCGAGTATATGAGGATAATATACGCAACTATGTACATGATCCCTTAGATCACTCCTCATATACTGCAGCTTTTAATGACATTCACAGAGATGCTACCTACTCCGCGGTTTAAAGTTACCGTATGAATGTCGTTCTTGGAGGTCGCCCACCCCCTGTAGACGAAACGGAAACAAGCCTGCCACGCAGAACACGAGTGGCCCTGGCACAACTTAGATCGGGATGGAGCAACAGGCTCAATGCCTACTGGTCACGCATAGACCGTGCCATCCCCAATATTTGCCCAGCGTGTGGTCAGGGTCCCCACGATACCTGCCACATCTTCAATTGCCCAGCCCACCCTACTCCACTTAGCCCTTTGGATCTATGGACCAATCCAGTGGAAGTAGCCCAATTTCTAGGACTGGACATTGAAGAAGAACCCCCGGAATAATGAGTACTATTTTAATACTTGAATAACCATGCTGTTACAACAACAACAACAACAACAACAACAACATCTAAGATGTGCAAGATCGTACAAAAACTACTACCACACAGTCTGTAATTTAAGGGATACTTACTTATATAAGGAAGATTGAACAAAAACAACTTTCACCTCCCAAACAAACTTCCCTTTTTTGTGGTACGGACACACCCTCCAATCCAAGCGGTGGTTCTGATCATTTTGAAATCTTAATTAATGTTCTTCATCTAATCATTTTAAATATTTAATTTTAAGATTATTATTAATATTTACGTGTTTGACGAGGTGCTACAGTTCAAGTGTCTGAAGTTTATTCTTTATGAAAGTGTACCCAATTCAGCGGTAGTTTCAGATATATTATTTTCCCTCAAATGGCCGAGTAATTGATAAAATGCTGAAGAAAGTCGATGAAAAATGTATAATTTTAAACTTTTATAGCGAATATCTTAATAAGTATAAAAGATATTCTGCAGTACTAAGCGTGGTTTTTGTTTGCCTAACATTGGAGATTCTTAAAAGTGAAACATGTAATAAGCCTATAATTGCATAAGTACCATGCTTTGAAAGTTTCAGCAGCACCAAAGTGGTCAACTTTGACACCCTGTATCGCCAAGTGTGTTGACATAGGGTGACTCTGAATGGAAAAATTCTGAAAACCTGACTCCTCCTCTACAAATGTCTAGAACATTTCAATATGATCAGAACAGTACTTTCACAGTTGTAATACTAAGACCGTGATTTTTCCAATCTTTTCATTAAGCTACAGTTAAACTACTGCAAATGTTGAACTATAAAACATAGCGACATGTGTCACATCATGCAATTGTCATGACATGCTGTGGTACTAATGTATATTTGACTACGACATATATAGACACTGTTATCGTGTCATGTCAGTACATGCGACACATGCAGCTTACGTCTTAATGTGTGACACGGACTGCTTAGCTTTTTATATGTGACACAGGCAGCTTTGCTCTTAATAATGCAATTTAATATAAAAAAACCTACAATTAAAACAGGACAACTAATAGATTATGATTGCTATTACTTTCGAGAAATTTTATTCAAAGCTTCATTAAATTAAAAAAAGTGATATTAAAGTTATAAAAAGAAATTTTATATAAAACAATAAATAACCGCTGATAATAATGTACCTCAAATGTACATGTATGTACATAAAACAGAGAAGTACATGGTTGATTTATTTGGTAAGATGTCATCGCCTGTCGCGAATTCTCTTTGAACTTACGCTGATATTCGTACATATATACAAATAAGGCAAAGTAACCGAACATTTTCTTATACATTTTTATTAATCACAGCGAATAGACGTGAGGGTATTTTCAAATTGATGTTATAAAAACGGACATTTTCTTTATTAGCTTTTGAGTATTCAATAAGTTGTATTGGTTCCGTAAAAATGAGCAGTGCAATCGAAATTAAATTAAATATTGAAAGTGGCATATATTCCACCTGGAAAAGAAGTTCAAAAAGCGAGTTATTCAATATATTTGAAGAAATAAAATATAACGGTGAAGTCATTAAAAACTTTATTTTTTGCTCGCGGTGTAAAAATGTGTATACATTTAACGATAAGTGTACGTCAAATCTTTTGCGTCATAAGTGTTTTATAAAGTATAAATCATCAAAAGATAAATCTTTACACAGAATAGAACCAAACAATAACCTAAAAAGAAAGTGTGTCGACGTAATTGTTCAGTGGGTAATTGCTAATTGTAGACCATTTAATATTGTGAACGACGAAGTACTTTTGAATCTTGTTCAATTTTGTGTTAATGCAGGCCATGAGTTTGGAAATAATTTAGATGTAAAAGGTCTTCTGCCACACTCTACAACTGTGTCTGGAAACATCGGAAGCCTTTATGAAGACCAGCACAAAATTCTTCAAGAAGAATTGTCTTCTATAAAAGACATTGGTTTCAGTGTAACCTGCGATTTATGGAGCGACAATTATTTAAGAGCTTCATACATTGGAGCAACTGTTCACTTCATAAAATCTGGAAGCATAGTCAATAAAATTCTTGGAATGGGAAGTGATAAAAATACCGGTAAGTTCTCTAGCGCGGTTATAATTTCTATACCATTAATAATTTTATTAAATTTGTTAAGGTATTAATCTATCTATCTATATATATAAAAGAGGATGTGTGTATATATGTATGTAACGTATGGACTCGAAAACGGCTGGACCGATTTTGATGAAATTTTCAGGGAATCTTCCGAATAACCCCGCGAGTAACATAGGCTACACATTGTTTGGATTTTTCTAAATTTAGGGGGTGAAAATGACAATATTCGATAACACAAGGTATTGCGCGCTTACAAGAAGTTAAAAATAATATATTATCAATCGATGATAAACAACTTTGTGTACTCTTTTAAGATACCTGCGTACGTCCATGGAAAACCTTTAAATAACTCTCTGTATTCCAATATAACGGGACATTCAAATAAACTTTGTTTTCTTTTATATATATCCATTGCTAAAAAACCACCGCAACACGAAACAAAGAGAAAGAAGAGGCCTAAAACGAGACAAATTCCCCTATACGATACTTACTAACGTCAAATCGATATTAATTTATTATGGCATTTAACTTGACAAAACGAATGATGCAGAACTTCTTCTTTTTGTGGCTACTTTCATGTGCAGTTCTCAGAATTGAGTCCTAGAGTCATGTGTTGTGCAGTGTTATGGAAGCGAGTAGAAATTAGTGCTAAGTCTTATTGAAAGCAGAAAATAGGCCTGATGCAAGGCCTGCAAGAATGTGTTAAGACACAACTGGGACAGTTCTTACAACTTCTATGGATGGCATTTACGCTGATTTTATAAATTGGTAATCGGCTGATCTGTAAATATTAACACGCATTGACTTAAAATTCAACACATATCAATAGATACGTTGAAACATTTGGTAAAACAAAACAAATTTGCTATGCTACATTTGATGCTTGAAAATAGTAACCTTTTAGCCTCAACTAATTGGCACTCAAAAAAGCACTTAGTACCAAAAGCCCCAAATTGTCAATCTCCATTTAGGATACCAAACCTGTCAATGACTTAAAAGTGATAATTGACAGCGATCTATGTGCGTTGGAGCAGGGTATACACTAATTCTCTATAGCCAACGAAACTGTCCAATACTAATCCCGTACTTAAATTTACATGCAATATTTATCTAATGTGCAGCATTACAAAAATATACTCTGAGTACAGAGAGAAAAAAAAACACCACAAATAGAACTGTAATGAATTGTAACGGAAATGATTTTCAAATTAAGGTAAACTATCAAAACACTAGACATCGACAAGAGCACAAGTGTACGAGTAGCATCGTACGATTCCATTGAGATTAGAAGGAAATGTAACCTAAATTATATAAATTTCTTGTGAAATTTGATGCGCACATACATAAATTCATACGGTCTTTCTTAGCTCTCCATTCCATTAACTTTAGTTATCAAGAGATTTCGTCATTGCAAGTTGAATATTACAGGAAGTTTGATTGAGGAGGTGGATGACGTGGGCATGAAGAAAGCAAGCATTCAAATCTGCTAAAACAAAACGGATATGAGAAACTAATGAAGTTCTTTCCTTGTGCTGTGCTCTTACAAATGCCAGCACAGAGACAGGTAACAGCTACAACGCACTAGCAAACTGTTTGCCAAAGAGACAGATGAGGGGTTATGGCATGTAAATATTAAGATTGATATGAATACAGCAGCAACAGAAGAAAAAACACCAAACAAGAAATAGGGAAAAGTTGTAAATGAAATTGAAATACTTTTGTACTTGGTGTATATTGCTATTTAATTATTTATGGACTAAAACTGAAATCGTTAAAAACATTCATCAAAGACAAGCGAACATTGAGGAAAACCAATGCGAGAAACAATCAAAACAAAAAAGTCCAAAGGAGGTCAAAAGGGGCCTTTTGAAAGCTAGAGTTGGGTTAAAGGCTCAAGAGGATCTTAAGAGTGAGGGAAACACACACAAACAGAAATTTACTTACACAAGACACAAGAAATACTACATATTTAATTTGAGTCCCTACATCATTGCCATCGTTGTATGCCTTGTATACTTTGGCATATTATACTTTGTATGATATTATGTACAATTCTTTTGGCTTTTGATCAAAATGACATCTGTTTTGGACATTTGTTTTATTCATTTATTATATTGCATTTATTGTTGTTGTCGCTGTTTTTTTTGTTTTTTTGCTTGTATTGTATATAATTAAATTATATAAATATTCTTTCAACATTAGCCTGAATTTTGGTTATACATCAAAAGTCTGTCCTTATATTAATTATAAATGTATTGTGTACACTGTACAGCCTAAGGCTAAATGTAGTCATCAGTTGTAAAAGTTAAATGAGACGGAAAAAATTGCTGTGGCATCTACATCACCTACACATACATATATATATCCAGTGTTATAGTGGCATGGCAGGAGGAAGTTGTGTAATCATAGTAGTTTGCTAAAATCAACTGATGACACATTAAATTAAAGTTATTTCTTTAAGGCCATACAAATGTCATATATTTTGTGACAGCACAAGAATAATTATATGACAACTGCAGGTGACGTCAACAATACCAGTGTTTGACATAGTAAATAATTAGGTTTACAAATAATTAGAAAATCATTGAAGGTTACTTATCTGGGGTAATGGAACAAATTTTAAGCTACTAATCCTGTGTAGTTAATAGGTGATTGCAAAATTGGATAAATTCACTTAAAAAAAAAAAATTACATCTGTTGTAATAACAACACAGGCCTACAAAATGGAAAAATATTGTTTGTTTCATGAGATTTTTTTGTTTCTATGTCAATTTGACGCGCATTTGTAAAATACGGCAACATTTTTTTCTAACAGTTTCAATTTTTGAGTTATAATTAACTAATTTAAATATTTTTCTTTTACATAAGTTTCCAGGATAAAATACACAAAAATTAAAAGCTGGTATTTTTTGGTTATTAGTAATTTTCTAGTCCATGTCGAGCTTATTAAGTACATGCTATCGAACTTGCAAGAGCTTGAGTGCAACCGAAGTATAAACCAGTACAGAAATTTCAGTCAGGTAAACTGACTGATAAATACCATCACCCAATATAAGATACTAGTGGGCCCGGCAATGCTTCGCTATTGCATATTATCGAATATTGCCATTTTCACCCCCTAAATGTAGAAAAATCCAAACAATGTGTAGCCTATGTTACTCGCGGGGTTATTCGGAAGAATCCCTGAAAATTTCATCAAAATCGGTCCAGCCGTTTTCGAGTCCATACGTTACATATATACATACACACATCCTCTTTTATATATATAGACTGTTGAAGTCTTGAGTTATGGAAATGAATAGATTTGTAATTAAAATAAAATTACTTATGTATAATTTTTCCCCTGCTTGTGGTGCAAAATCGTCCAAAACTTTACTTATTTGTGTAGGGGGTATAGGTGCCGGTTTGGAATTTATGTGAGAAATATTAATTTTTCAAAAAACTTTAATTTTGATAGGGGACACCAAAAGGGTGAACCGATACAGTCCTTATTCATTCCTGACTCAAAATTTCATACGTACAACTTACGAATAATTTGACTGAATTCAGTGCACTTACAAAAAAAGATATGTATGTAAGACTATGGGGGTGAGTTCGGTCCTTTGTATGGGAGGTACCAGAAGGGGTGTGTCAAATAGTTAGGTTTTCTGATGTTTGGCCTCCTATCACAGTATAAATTAACCGACTAATTTTCATTACTCAAATGTCCGTTTGGAAGTTATGGAAGAATTATTAATTTTCCAAAAATAGGTAATTTTGTATGGGAGGTACCAGAAGGCGTAAACCGATATAGTCCATATTCATTCCTGAGTCCTATTTTCATAAGCGAACATCATACTCAAAATTTGAGTAAATTAAGTTTACTTACAAAAAAGATATGTATGTAAAACTATAATGGTCAATTAGGTCATTTGTATGGGAGGTACCAGAAGGGGTATGGCAAAGGTTTCGGTTTTCTTAGGGTTTGTCTACTTTTGCAAGATAAATAAACTGACCAAATTTAAATATCCTACGATCGCCCGTTTGGAAGTTAAGGAAGAAATATTAATTTTCCAAAAATAGGTAATTTTGTATGGGAGGTACCAGAAGGGGTGGGGCTATTCAGCCCATTTACAATCCCATAAGTTCGTTTTGAAAAATATTAATACTGGTACATTTTCATACCGATCCGTTAACGATTACTCGAGTTATCCTGCTGACTAGCTATCCAGACAGCCAGCCAGAAAGACGGACATAGCTCAATCGTCTTAAAAAGTCCCGAAACGAATTTGGTCTTAAGATACTTGGGGCTTAACTCGTCTCCTTTAATGCGTTACACTTTTTTTCATATCAAATGATATTAACCCTCATCCCTAAGGGTGATGATATAAAAACGACTACATGTATCAAATTTAGACCGATTTCAACAAAATCTGGAAGATTTTAGTAAGGAGGAAGATGAAAGATTTTATCAGAATCTTCAGAAAATGGAAGAGCGTTATCAGGCAAGCCAAACAAATGTTACATGAATAAGATAGTTGCTCTATTGCTAGTCGATCTCAACCCAAAATTCAAATATATTGAAACTGCTTAGCTTGTTTTTTGTTGCTACATAGTAACCCACATCAGGAAATTAACAAAAGATCCAAAGTCGAAAAGAGAATGATTGCCAGATATTTAGGTAACCACATGAGTGAGAACTCATAGGAAACTGATTAACGAGGATATGTAGACTTATGAACATTTGGATTGCACAGTTCCTTAAAATTCGTTTTCTAGGTTAACATCTAAATTTTTTTTCTCTAAAAATTTGGAACTGTAAGTGATGCGCATGGGAGTAGGTTTTATCAGGTCATTTCAAATATGGAGAATCGTTATCAGGGTAGATGGTGTCCATGTATGTGGGAAAACGACTGCAGGACCATAAATAGGGTCCAACAGGACTATAATTTACAATTTCTTCAGAACTTGATACATAGTAGAAACATAAGATCTGTTACTTACATTATTTGCTATAAATTTAATAATAACGAATGGTATTGTGCCAAACATTAAATTTATTGATACATAATGTATACAAAAAGCTATTCGTCAAAATGTTCGCCTCTGTCATTCACGCACGTCTAAGGACCCACGGGCCATTCATCAATAGCAGAACGCACTGCGTCCGTTTAGAAAATTGGCTACAGCTCGCATCAAAGCAGTCTTAAGGAAATCAATATTGTGGTATCATTTGTGGGAGTTCACAATATGTGGGAGACCACATTCTTTAGAGAAATAAAAGCATGATAATTGTTTTGAACAGATGAGACAGATCTGTGGCATTTTAGCCTTATGAGCCGAGGCAGAAACTTGCTAGAAAGGCTGGTGTTAAAATAGGGAAGGGTTAAATAGCTTTACAACAAGTTCCAAAATTGACCCTTTTTAAAAAAAATTCAATTAAAAGACACCATCGTAGGACTTCCCCTGAAAACCATACCTGAAGCTGGATGTTGACCTTTCCCTACTCATGGGATAAGTTCAGATGCCTCTTTAGGTGACCGTACATACACTCTACCAATTTACTTGTTATATTTTTCCTCTACTGTAACAATTTTGTCATCCGTAAACAAGGTTTTCCTGTGCAAGCTGCAGTCAACAAATGTCCTGAAAGTTATGACCTCATTGATTTTTCATCTCACTGGCCACGAGTTTTTGGTTTCGTTCGGGTTTCGCTGCAATATTGGACTAACGGCTTGGATGATTTGCGTCGTTCGAACTGTGCGTGGACGGTCCGACCGGTGGTGTTCTTTGATATCTTTAGTCTCCAAAAACAATTTTAAGTAGCGGTATGCAACCTTGCGACTAAGCCCAAGCGGTCGGAGCGTTTTCCAAATGTCGCCTATTTTCAATTTCGTTCTTAAAAAGCTCTATAACAGCAATACTGTTCCCTTTTTCTGACCACTCCATGGTGAAACTTGAAACAATTTTGAATACAATTCCTTATTAAAGGTTTTAAGAGCTAAAGAATACTTTACCTAAAGTACGCTTTAGAAATTGTTTATGAATAAGACGGTATGTTTATTCATCAAATAAATTTCATACGCATTGTATTTTTAGCACCAGCTAATACAAAGAAAACTAGTAAGGTAATTATCTTCAGATATCCTACTGAAATGTCAAATACTGACCTAAAATTTTTTATGTCTCCTGAAAATATTTGTTTCCTTTTTTTAAGCACCCAAAAAATGTTTTTTTCCTACCTTGCTCAGCTTAGAACTTAACCTCCGGATAGTAGGTCGCATACTAAATTTCAACTGTATACCTCTTGAAATACGGCTGTAACCGCGGAGACAGCCAGACTCTGCTTCTGCTCTATTGAAACTGCCTCTTCCGCTCTATTGAAAATGCCTCTTCCTCTACTGCTCGCGTTGAAACTGGCTGCAAAGTCGCCATGCAGCATTCTTTTCCACTATTGCAGTGCAGCATTCCTCATCATACCAAGAATTGTTCTTTGGCGGATTTCTGTAGCCTATAACTGATTTTCCAACATGAAGCTTGGAACGGGCTATTTGTTGCCACTAGGTGCTAGGATCAGCAAAAGGCGGTGTATTTTGACGTACGCAAGAGTGTTGGTGTAACCTGTAAGTATCTCTGGGTTATGTTTGCCCCAAGATAATCATACGAATCAATGTAAGCATCTCAGATCGAACATACGTCCATTATATTGGAAGCATGCCCTCCGTCGATAACCCCATCGAGCCATTGAGAAATCAATCAGCCTCATTCCGTTATCGGTAGTATTATCGTGAAGGCTGAATTTTCCAAAAGCGGACTAAACACACTTTCTCTACCTAATTTTGCATTAAAATCACCCAGAACAATTTAAATGTCGTGGTAGGGGCAGTAGTTATGGCGCTCGTAGAAGATGTCCGTAGTCTTCTCATATAACTCTTCGGACAACACTTGAACAATGTAAATTCTGGGAAATTTGAATATGTACGTTACTTTTGAAAAAACATAAAAATTGTCTTAAATTTGCAATTGCATCATGGCTAATACACTTTCCTGTAAATTAGTAAGACTTAACAGGTATTTGTTCCAGAGCAAAATAAAAATTTTGGTTTTTCTTACTGCCCCTATCAGACGGACTTAAATATTTCCCTAAAACAAAACTGTTCCTTTAAATGTTGCAATTTAATACACTAGTAATAAAATAATTAAATTAACGTAAAAGAAACAACAACACCCACCACCTTACTTACGTGTAACACCTGAAATGAATTGCAAGGCAGAATTTTCTCTCTTACAGGCCACAAACCAAAATAAAAAAATCAAAGCTGAACATATACAACCCGAATGCAGAGAGTACCTCAATAAACAATATACATTCGGTAACATTTGCTTTTGGTGTAAAGGAAAAATATAATTTTGCTCCTCTTATAACAAAATGAAAAGATTGGAAAAAAAGAGCCAATGTTTGCACGGTTAAGGCGAAAAAAACTGTATGAGCACACAAGGTAAGAAGAAACGAGTGACTGACAGTGGTGGGCATTAGCTATAAGGATGCATGACCATTAGTACTATATATGTTATGGTAAAAGGAATTGTATACAAGCTAATTTAAAAGTTTTCGTGGTGATCTTTTAGTATTTCAATAATATTAGACAATACCGAAGAAAACATAATTATTTCCATACATTTTTTAAAGTATAACACAGTGCAACAGTGAAAAAAATACAAAAACGGGATAGTATAGGTTCGATTCTACTATCGAAGGGTAATAAAACCCTATACTCAGTTTGGCGAGATTGGTGACCAATTTTTTTTTATGGGCCCCTAAAGATTCTCAAAATCAGTGAGCCCCATGAAAAAAGGTGTCATCAGTTTTTGCCCAACAGCTAACTGACACTCCGTGATAGCGCTAAACTGTATTCGGCATTATTGTAGCTGAGAGTTTTGCGCACTAACTTTATTAACAAATTATGTCAAAAAGGTAGGCTATTCCTGCCCTTTTTGAAAAAAAATTGAAGAAGAATTTATTATTTTTTCACTTTTTTAAGCATTACTTTGAGGGAGTCCGAATTTTTCTCTAACACTGTTCGGCAAAATTGTAGCCCTGGTAAAGATAAACAAATTTCGTGAACATATCAATCCAATCTGAACGTGTCAAGGCAACCTAAATAGCTTATAAAGTCCACGTTGACACCGGTTTTTCGAACCTTTACGCACTTATTAGCCAGTAATTTGGTTGAATATCAACCGATTTTAAATTTCTCAGTGGATTTAGAAAGAAGAGACTGCGGCCTTTCCAACCATATATATAGTTATATTGGTGACTTGTCATATCTGTTTGTTTTTTGCCTCGAAATTTCAAACTTTTGTAATTTTTTCACTATTTGTTAAGTTTGATGAAGTTTGTAGCCCATATTTTATAAGGACACCCTAATGTTTACTATTTTATGCAGAAAGTGCACGCTATCATGGGTTAAACGCATATTTGTTTGTAAAAATCGGTTAATAAATAGTAAAGTTATTCATGTTCTCCGAGGCACGCAATTTTCAAATCCTATACTAAAATCACAGAGTTGAAGAAGAAGCATTGTTTTGGTGTTGTTGTTAATTACTTCAACTTTAATTTTAGCATAGTTGCGTCCCTCGGAAAACATGAATAACTTAACTATTTGTTAACAGATTTTTACAAACAAGTATGCGTTTTACTCGTGAAAGCGTGCACTTTCTTAATAAAGAAGTAAACATTAGGGTGTCCTTATAAAATAGGGGCTACAAACTTCATCAAACTTAAAAATAGTGAAAAAATTACAAAAGTTTGAAATTTCGAGGCAAAAAACAAACAGATATGACAAGTTACCAATATAACTATATATATGGTTGGAAAGGCCGCAGTCTCTTCTTTCTAAATCCACTGAGAAATTTAAAATTGGTTGATATTGAACCACACTACTGGCTTATAAGTGCGTAAAGGTTCGAAAAACCGGTATCAACGTGGACTTTATGAGCTATTTAGGTTGCCTAGACACGTTCAGATTGGATTGATATGTTCACGAAAGTTGTTTATCTTTACCAGGGCTACAATTTTGGCGAACAAGGTTAGAGAAAAAATTGGACTCCCTCAAAGTAATGCTTAAAAAAGTGAAAAAATAATAAATTCTTCTTCAATTTTTTTTGAAAAAGGGCAGGAATAACCAACCTTTTTGATATAATTTGTTAATAAAGTTAGTGCACAAAACTCCCAGCTACATTATTGCCGAATACCGTTCAGCGCTATCACGAAGTGTGAGTTAGCTGTAGGACAAAAACTGATCACACCTTTTTTCATGGGGCTCACTGATTTTGGGAATCTTTAGGGACCCATAAAAAAAAATTGGTCACCAATCTCGCCAAACTGAGTATAGGGTTTTATTACCCTTCGATAGTAGAATCGAACCTATACTATCCCGTCTTTGTATTTTTCAAAAAGTCGTCATTTGTTGCATAGTGTAATTATAAACATACCCACTCATTTTGCAACAGAAAAAAATATTTCGAATTTCCAGTACAGAAATTTCAGTCAGATAAACTAACTGATAAATACCATCGCCCAATATAAGATATTGTTCAAGTCTTGGGAGGTAGCAGAATGAGTGTGACAAGTAGCTAGGTTTTCTAAGGTTTTGCCTCATTACAATATAATTTAACTGACCAAATTTCATTATCCCCCAGGTGGCCGTTTGGAAGTTATGTGAGAAATATTATTTTTCCAAAAATAGGTTATTTGTTTTGGAGGTACCAGAAGGGGTTAACGGATATAGTCCATATCCATTCCTGAGTCCAATTTTATAAGCGAAAAATCTTACCAAACATTTTACTGAATTTAGTGTACTTACAAAAAAAGATATGTATGTATGTAAAACTATGAGGGCCAATGCGGTCATTTGTATGGAAGGTACCAAACGGAACGTGGAAAAAATTTCGGTTTGTTTAGGGTTTGTCTACTTTTGCTAGATAAATAAACTGACCAAATTCAAATATCCTCCAATCGTCCGTTTGGAAGTTATGAAACATATATTTTTTTGTGATATTAAAAAATTTGATTTTATTCAAAGGTAACAACGATATCTTTAAAAAAAAATTTTTAAATCCGGTTATAAAAAAAAAATTATGATTTTTTGAACTATATTTTTTTGGAAACACTCAAAAAGTTCCATTTTGTTCCCTTTGTTATCAAAACAATTGTAATTTAGCATGGGAGGTACCAGAAGGGTTGGGGCTATTCTGTCCATTTACAATCCCATTACTTCATTTTAAAAAATATTAATACCAGTAAATTTTCATACAGATCAGTTAAGGTTTACTCGAGCGATCGTGCCATCCAGCCAAAAAGGCAGACAGACGGACATAGCTCAATCGTCTTAAAAAGTCTTGAAACGAATTTGGTCTTAAGATGCTTGGGGTCTTACTCGGCTCCTTCCTTGCGTTACGCATTTCCTCGTATCAAATGATGTATACCCTCATCCCTAAGGGTGATGGTATAATGAGTTTGTTTCTGTACTTTATAGAATCGAGAATGAAATTTTTACAAATTATTGCTAAAAAAAATTTACGAAATTTGGATGCATTTGGCACCAAAATTCGTGATCTAGCTAAGAATGAGCGGGATCGAATCAGTGGGCGTGGCTTACATCTTGAAAATGTAAACGTCTGTATCTCATGAACTATCAGAGGTATGAAGATAATATTTAGTAAAGTTGTTGTTGCAGTATTAATTACAGCCATTGAGGAAGTGGGCGGTGCCACGCCTCATTTAAAAAATTCGGTCTGACGGCCTTTCTAAAAGAACGATTGAAACGAAAGTTTTAGAAAGTGGTACTGATGACCTGTTGATACTCCTTGGCTGTACTTGGTTGTGATTTGATATAGGGGAGTGGCACCGCCTATACAACCTTAAATTTAACTAGTAAGGCATAGCCTTAAGCTCAGATACCCTTCACCATTTGTAAAAATGGTGATAAAACTGGTTATGTGCACTACAACTATATTTTATTAAACTTTGTACCACAAAACAGGGGAGTTCGTGAGAAGTGGACGTAACTTTTAGCTTCACAAATTCTGTTTTTGTCAATAATTTTTATCGATTTTATTCAATTTACATATATGTAAGTTTATGAGTTGGTGAGTTGGAGCATATTTTTATGAATTTTTTAACTTCCCAAAAATGGGAATTTGTATGAGATATCGGAGTAGTTTAAATCCGATCATGTTTATCTTAGAACTTAACCTCTGCTTCTGGCAGAAGCTTACATACCAAATTTCAGCCCGAAAGCTCATTAACTATAGGGACACACAGACGGACACCCCCGAAAAGGGGGAGTTTGTATGGAAGGTGGGAGAAGTATTCGTCCGATATTAAATTTCAGCTCAATATTTTCTAAGCTACGGCTGTAATTGCGTGGGCAGTTAGGCGGACACCCCAAAAAGGGGGAGCTTGAATGGGAGATGGGAGTAGTTTTCGACCGATCAGTTTCATCTAACTACTAAACCTCCGCTTAGTGTGTGAAAGCTGTCATACAAAATTTCAGCTTGATTGCCTTTAAACTACAGCTGTAATCGTAGGGATAGACCCCAAAAAGGGGGAGTTTGTATGGGAGGTGGGAGTAGTTTTTGACCGATCGGGCTCATTTTAGAACTCAAACTCCATTTATGGCAACAAAGCTTGCATACAATATTTCAGCTTGATTTCCCTTAAACTACGGCTGCAATCGCAGAGGCTCCACGAAAAGCCCCCCAATGAAATAACGCCCAAACGAGAAATGAAATATTCCCCAAATTTTTTTTCATACATTTTTGGGTGTTATTTCATGTGAAATAACTCCCAATTTTTTTGGGCCATTTTTCATTTTTCTTTGGGAATTATTTCATTCTTCATTTGGGGTTTTCAAATTATGAAATAATCTCCAATGAAATAACACCCAACCAATTTTTTAAATTTGGGGATTGTTTCATATCGTGTATAATTTGGGTGTTATTTCATTTTTTATTCGGGGGTTGTTTCATTTTAAAGTTGCTGGCTTTTATATAATTATATAAAAATAGGCCTTTTACAAGAAAACATTTAGCCTGTGAATATATGACAATATCTTTTGAATGTTTACAGATATTTCCATTTATGTTCATACTGACGGATAGAAAATCAACAAAATGCAAAATTCGATTAGCACACACTAAGAATGGAATTTTTTTAAATTTGTAAGAGTTCTTCAAAAGGAAGAATTCAATAAAAGCAGAGAGTTTGATTTGCTTGTGAACACTAGAGGTGGTTGTGTAAAAGCCAAACGTAAAAGGCAAATTGTCTTCCGAACTGCAAAAATAGAGCAGGGCTGCAATGATCTACTATCCACACGATTCATTTCAATAATTTTGCGATATTGACTTCGTGAAATCCTTGGTGAAACTGACTTTTATGAATTTTGGGCATAATTTCATTTTTGTTGCTGATGGGGTTTATTTCATTGGGGGTTATTTCATTTTCATCATTGGGTGTTATTTCATATGAAATAACTCCCAAATATTGGGGGTTGTTTCGTTTTCGCTTTGGTGTTTATTTCATTTATTTTTGGATGTTATTTCATTCACTGTTTCTGGGTGTTATTTCTAATTTTTTGGGGTTTATTTCATTGGCGGTTATTTCCTGGGGGTTATTTCATTGGGGGACTTTTCGTGAAGCCATCGCAGATACAGACCCCAAAAAGGGAGGTGGGAGTAGTTTTTGACCGATCGGGCTCATCTAAGAACTTAACCTCCGCTTTGGGGATAGAAGCTAGCATGACAAATTTCAGCTCGATATCTTTTAAACTGCGGCTGTAATCGTGGGGACAGACAGACAGACGGACAGACGGTCACCTTTAAATCGACTCAGATTTCGATGCTGATCATTTATATATATATATTGTCATACCTACCACGCCTCCCTATGGGCGTTACAAATGAAAGAACAAAATTAATATACCCTTCACTCCGTTCATGCGCGTGGTGAAGGGTATAAAAAGGCTATATCTCACGAATAAACAGAGGTATGAAGATGAGATTTGGTCTATATGTTGCCAGGGCAGAAGTGGGCGGTTCCACCCTTGACAGCCTAAAGATAAGGAGAGATAATTTCAGAAATTTAATGGATACGGACACCACTCCAGAAGGCCCCGCTTCAATCCATGACGATGGTATTACCTGACCACCTCTGAGCCAGAGTAAGATACATGTGGCAATATCCCGCCTTAAAAATAACAAAGCAGCTAGAGCCGCTGGTCTGAATTGTTTAAGGCAGGTGGAGAGGAGCTGATTAGGAGTAGCATCATCTCATGGACAACATCTGGCTGGAGTAGATCATGCCCGGGAATTGGAGTCTTAGTCTGTTATGTCTCATATACAAGAAAGGAGATCGTAGTGAATGTAAGAACTATCGTGGAATAAGCCTATTACCAATTGCTTACAAGGTCCTTTCAAGTATATTGTGTGAACGTCTAAAGCCATTTGTAAAAAAACTAATTGGACCTTATCAATGCGGCTTTAGATCTGGTAAATCTACGACGGATCGAATATTCACTTTACGAAAAATCCTGGAAAAAAAAACTCACGAAAAGCAGATCGACACCTATCACCTACAAAGCTGCCTTCGACTCTCCGATAAGGAATAGCCAATATAAGTATGGTATTCCTGCGTAACTAATTCGACTTTGCAGATGTGTCTTGGAAAACACCAAATCCTCTATTAAGATTTGTAAGGATGACTCTGAACCATTCAACCCGGAAAGAGGTCTCAGAAAGGTGATGAGAAGGGCTGGTATCAACATGTCTGGCACCATACTTTACAAGTTTCGCCATTGTATGTACCATGAGCTGTATGAGCTTTACCACGACATCGTCGTAGCTAAAAGAGTCAGAATCCAAGGGCCAAGTGGAATGTGACATCCCACCATCTGGTAGGACAAACTTTAGAACGCACGCAGAAGGCCGAAGTGTGTGGAATAAGTGGTTTTTTCACCCTACATGCAGAAAAAACTTAATCTACATGTCGGCACTAGAGATATGAATTTGATGATTAACTTTTAACTATCGTCATAGTGCCAAAGATATTTAGCATTTAAAACAATAGCACTTGCGGCCGTGGCATGATGGTCAGAACACGTGACTACCATGCGGGCGATCCCAGGTTCAACTCCTGGCTCCAATCATCTAAAAAAAAAATAAGAAAAACTAATTTTTTCTTTCATTGCCGGCCCCCCTCGATGTTATCGACAGCAACTTCGTATAAGGGTCGAGTCAATCGTCATATCTAGTAAAAGCTTCTCAAACAGTGACGTTCGCATTCGTCGATAAACAAGTAGGTGCCGTTAGTTGTGAATCTAAAAATAGAAAGCGTGTTAATTCACAACAACGCGGCAAGCTATCCCATACCTCATTCAAGGGGTGAAAAAGGAAATAAAGTTTAAGTTTTTTACTTCATTGGTTAACTTCCATGTTAAGGAGTTACTTGAAATTAGTTACATAAGTTACATATACATAAATAAAAATTTATATGGCACGTAGTACAGTTAGAAAATCCTTTGAAATATATTATAAGTTAATATGCAATAGTGAAGCATTGCCGGTCCTACTAGTTTTGTAAAATTTTTGACAAACATCGGGAAATATTACTTCTGATGAAGTTGATGGTAAGTACATATACATATGTACTAAATCTTATATTTTACGATTCCACAATATTCACTGGAAGTAAAGTTATTTGTTCATTTCTCGTATACTTGAAAAATCGTTTCCTTTTGTGTTAGTAATATTAAGATCCTCAACTGTATAACAAGTATTGGTTTTTCTAAATGCATTTTAAAAAAATGCAATGTCATAAAACCTTAATTACTATTAAATTTGCACACATCCCTATTCTCTTGCCCTGTCACTGTAATTTGAGTACAGCACATTCTTTTTATAATGGAAAAAGGAAATACCAATTTTTTTTGTGCTGCTTCGCAGCTATTGTTTGCTTAACAATATCAAAGTATGGATAGTGAGTGAAGTAAAAATTTCCAAGTTTTTCGGTACTCAAGCTGGAGGAGTGTTAAACTTTAAATTTCGTTACGGTTCCTCCCCCCCCTACCGTTCATGAACACGAAACTTTTGAAAAGAACAATATTTTCCTAGGTACCGTGTTTGGCGGCGGTGGGGCGAGCAGAATGGTGTAAAGTTTTCGAATACTTCACGCACGACTTAACAATACGGTACTCATGGTTGTGGAATTATTATTACTTCAATCCATTTCATGGGCAAACATTCGCTCGGTTGACAGCAGAGAAAGTTCGCTTAATATGATTTATGGCCATTTTCTACGAATTGTAACAGTATAAAGAGTATTGAAGGTTGTGGTTGGGGGGTGGAAGAAAAGGAAACTGTAGCCACACCATCTTGTGGAAATTAGAGAACATTTCAAGCTTACATTATGAAACGGTTAATAATTTACTAGGCTTGGCTAAAGGTTGTTAAGGTGAAGCTATATAAAACTACAACCAATAACTTTACTTAGTAGAGTATATCTTACAGCATTGCCAACTCTGTCTTAGAAACCACATATCACTTTGTACTCTTGTCACCACATGTGACACAAGCAACCTTCGTTGTGTGGCAAGTGGCAATTCTTTTTAGTTTACGTTGCCTCAACAATGACTTTCACTCCATCACTTGGCGCGGGCATAACAAATACATACAAGAAAAAGCAATTTGAGCAATTTACAAAAATTTGATTAACCAAAAATACTCATGGGCTAAAACCACTGCCATTGCAGACATTGAAATACGTCCATCTATTCGTACTTCCTGTCATCTATTCATTGTATATATCCATACTTCCTCACTTCCGTTGCTATGTTGACTTTCTTCCTGTGATCCTTTGCATTCGTACATTTCGTTCATTATTTCCATATTCTCTCGAACTGTATAGTTTGTGTTTCAACTGCCATCATCAACAACACAAAAAAAAGATGAGAGAAGAAGGTAAAACAATCAGTTTTGACTACAATTTCCGCTGTTGTTGCTAAACAATTCAAATATATTTCCGCTATACATATTTTTACATATGAACATAGTAAGTATAATGCCACAATAACGACAGTAAGACCAACAGCAGCAACAATAACAACAATAACTAAAGTTTATTGTGGCTTTCAATATGAATATATGAGACAGAGGTGGCCAATATGGGCCCATTGACAATGGGTTGGAATTTAATTGTGAAGATCATATTTGATTGTCTCGTAGTCGGGATACAATAAAATATAACAGTTACTATATTGTGATGATAACTGTTGTAATTTTCAAGGCATGAGAAAATACTTTAAAAAAGCATGGCAAGGTTCCGTAAATGTAATGTAACAACAATACATTTATTACTTATATTTTGGACAGTATATTTGTTATTCTACCGTCCTATTGTATAGCTGATTAACTTGATCGAAGGACCTAGTTTATGATAGAATACTTGCGCAAGCCCTGGCAGTATAATAAGAAAAAGTCGATGCTAAAACTTCCAATTATATTAAACTTTCGGTACCCCTTGGGCCCATAATTGGAAACAGTTAACGTATTTTTATTTAATATATATCTGAAGATAATTCTGCAGAACTTTTATGTATTCCACATATTATATAGAAACGGTTATAGCAACTTAACACCAAATTCGTTTTAAGTGTTTTGAAGGCGATTGACCCATGTCCGTCCGGTTGGCTAGATGGCTTGTAGGCACAACAACCTTCACTGATCTTTATGAAAATTTTCCAGCAATAAGCTATTATTATTAGCCTTAAAAACAACTTGACAATATATATATATATAATATATTTATATCTTAGTGTCTATGTCAGAGGCCGAAATGATTAGCGATTTCAATTTGCTTCGATCTTGTACGCACCGTCTCCAGTCAGTCCTACTGAGCAGCGTCAGTGATTCCTCCACCTGGTCCTTCCAAAGTAGTCGCTGTCTCCCTCTTTTGCGCCGTCCATCGAGGTCTTGGTAAGATACCTTTCTAGCTGGAGTTTCCTCATCCAACCTCATGACATGGTCTAGCCATCGTAATCGTTGCACTTTGTTTCGCTTGACCACGTCAATGTCGTGGTATAACTCGTACAGCTCATGGCTTATCCATGAGTCCTTAACTCGCCGTTTACGCAAATGGTCCATATATTGCGCTGTTTTTTTTCTCTCAAACACCGTTTGATGAGCTGCATCTGCCTGTGTCCGCCACCCAAGATTCGGAGGCATCAACAAGATCGGTAAAATAAGTACCTGGTACAGTTGGACTTTGGTGGTTCGAGATAAGGTGATGTTTATGAAGTGCTCACGTAGCTCAAAGAAACACCTGTTGACGAGCACTATTCTCCGTTTTATTTCAAGACTGACACTGCTGTTTTTGCCCATGGCGGATCCGAGGTAGATAAATTCATCCACTACCTCAAAGCAATAGTTCTCAACCTTCACGTTGCGTCCCCAGCGGGTGGATATACTTCGTCTTGTCCTCATTCACTGCCAAACCGATTCTGCTGTTACCTCAGGCATCGTCCGACCGATAATGTCGATTTAACTGGCATATGCGATCAGCATGTGGCTCTTATTAAATATGGTGCCAGACATGTTAACCGCTGCTTTCCTTAATACATTCTCCATCACTACGTTGAACAGTATGCATGACAAACCATCACCCTGTCTAAAACCTCTCATCGTATCGAATGGCGCTAAAAGATCCTTGTCAATCTGAACAGAGGATTTGGTATTCTTAAGGGTTCACCGGCAGAGACAAATTATCTTGGAATACCGAACTCAGACATGGCTTCGTATAGTCGATACCTGATGGGGATATCGAGGCAGCTTTGTAATCGACAAAGAGGTGGAAAGTGTCGATTTGCTTCTCATGGGTTTTCTCCAGAATCTGCCGAAGTGTAAATATCTGATCCGACGTTATCCGTCTGGTCTAAAGCCGCACAATTGGCTTTAGATGTTCACACAGTATGCTACACAGAACCTTATACGCAATCGTAAGAGGTTACTTCCACGGTAGTTTTGACGCTTTTTTGTATAGCACACTGAGATTCCAATCCTCTGGCATGCTCTCCTAAAGCCAAATATTCTCGATTATCTCTGTTAAGAAAAGCTCATCTCTACCCACCTAAAAAAATTCAGCTGAAGGACCATCAGCCCCAGCGGCCTTGTTGTTCTTTAGGCGGGATATGACAGTTGTTATCTCAGTTTGGCTCGGAGGTGGACTCTCGATGTTATCATCTCGGATTGTTACACAGTCTTCATCAGCCGAGTTTTCAGACATAAATAGGCTGCAGAAGTGATCTTTCCATATTCTCAGTACGCTGTCGGAGTCAGTAACGAGATGACCATCCTTGTCTTTACATGAGGGAAGACCTGTTCCATGAACCCTACCATTTATCTTCTGGTAGAATTTTCGGGCCTCACCTCTGTTTCTGTGTTCTACAATACACACATTATTCTACTTCTTTAGCTCTCGTTTTTTCGCCTGAAGAGTGGAGTCGCCTCCCGCCCCTTCTCCCTGTACTTTTCATGAACAGCTCGCGTTGCCATTGGCTGCAGTTTGGTCCTGTACCCAGAATCTCGTTCCCGGGTGGCATTGCGGCATTCGTCATCGTACCAGACATTATTGTTTATGGGCTTCACATACCCCAGTACGGACCGCATAGTCCTTTCCATTGATTGGACAATATATTGTCATTGCGCGCTAGTATTATCGGGTGTTGAAACACGAAGTAGTTGAGTGAGTTGGTTGAAACAGGCGTGGACTATCTCCGTACTTGGGTCAACTTTTTTCAGTATAGGACATAATACGGGCATGCACTAGTTGTGCCAAATCGTGCGTATGGAGATAATGCATGATCGCTGTCAGGAAATCGCCACTGGACTGCCGGAAGTCCATTTGCACAGGCTGCTTTATTTTGTTTCAGCCGTGATGTCGCTCTTCTAACATAGCAATTAGGGATGGACAACCTAAGCCGTCGTCAACAATTACCGTGATACCTTTACATGCGCTAACGCTCCACATATGCAGCACAATCTGTGTATCAGTCAACAGATGTCCATACTTATCCTTACAGGAGGGGAACCTAGTACTGTTATATTTAACTTTCACCTTTTGGTAGAATTTTCGGGATTCACCTCTATCTCTGTATCTCTGTATCTTCGTTCTCCCGTTTCTCCGCTCCTTCGCGTAAATAGATGCCTCCCTTGTTTTACTATCTCCTTGTGTCGTTCCCTAACACCCAGGCTTACATTTGGCTGTAGCGTTGCTCTGTAAGCAACATGCTATGCGACATTTTTCATTTTACCAGGAGTGGTCTGAGCGCCGTTTTTCATATCCAAGCACGGTTGTTGCTAAGGCTTCCACGGAATACGTAATATGCTGCCACTCTGTGTGGGGAACGTCAGAAATAGAGGCGTTGTGTTGAGCTGATTAGAGTAGGCAGTGGCTCTGGGGTTTGCAACTTGTCCATGTCCAGTTTTTTTACGTTCGTTTTTTGCTCTGCTCAATCCTGTGTGTACCTTAGCTGCAACCAGGTAATGTTCAGAGCCAATGTTAGCACCGCGGATCACGCGCACGTACATGACACTAGATGCATGGCTTCCATCGATCACCACTTGATTAATTTGATTTTTGGCGTTTTGAATGGGGGATAGTGAAGTTCCTTTATGGATATCTTTATGCTAAATTATGCTTTTACTCACTACGATTTTCCTTGCCTCTGCGAAGATAACTAGCTAACAGATCGATGGACCAAGAACATCTTCGCTTAATATTTTGGCATTAAAATCGCCCAAGCTATTTTTAATATCGTGACCAGGGCAGGGGTTGTGGAATTTATATCTTTAAACTAATCGTCTGTATCTTCTTCGGCCATGTGCACAAACCAGCGGTATCTAGAAATATTTCTCTTGGATGCGGATTATGGCTTTTCGATCACTAACAGGATTGCATCGGAAGACAAGATTTCTGCGTCTCTGGCCAATTACAAATCCTCATTAAAATTTGGGCTTTTCCGCATGGCAACTGTAATATACGTTGCAAGCATCCTTGTCCTGTCCTTGTTATCTTCTGGATGACAGTAATATCATAGCCAGTATACGAGATAATGGCGTGTGGCTACCTTTAGGGTTCATCGTTCACTATCTGCCGCTGCTCGTGTTAGAAAAATATTGCAAAACAGCGCTACCCAGGTGCCACCACATGGCTTTTGTGAGTTGGCTACAGTTGCAGTTTTTACATTGCATCCTCAACGGCACCCTAAAACTTGTTAAGGTATTGTAAATAGGCAGAATAGCCTCACTCCTTCTAGTACCTCCTATACCAAATTACCTGTTTGTGGAAAATTAATATATATCCTAACAACTTACGAAAGGAAAACTGCAGAATATTTGAATTTGGTCAGTGTGTATCATGTAAAACTAGGCAAAAAAAAAAGAAAAATCAAAACATTCGCAACTCACCTTTGGAAGGTACTTCCATACAAATGAACGAAATCACCCTCATAAGTCTACATATATGAATATCTTTTTTTAAGTACTTTGATTTCAAGGTAAAGGATAAAAATGTCTTAATGGTCGATATTTTACATCCGGCCCCCCATGTCCTGCAATTAGTTCTCCCCCGTCAGACGACAACTAAACTATATCAATTCTAATAGTATTTTTGAGGTTTTAACTGTATTACCGCCACACATGTACATTTATTAGATCTTCATGTATCGCACACACGACTACACTCGACGAAAATGTCAATCAAAACTTTACCAAAAAATAGTATAATATATCCATACATAAAATATAAATATTGTTAATGGCTTTTGCAACCGCAACCACTTCCCAAACCATCTTTTGTTAAAGGCAAATAAATGAGTCAAATAACAATATATGTATGTATACGAGTATATAGGCAGTTGTCAAATGTCAGGCAATTGTTGACATACGACTGGCAGAGTTTTACCTCAATAAGCTTTTGTAATGTGGTTACAAGTTGTAGAAAAAGCCCTGTCGTCACTGTAGAGTATTTAAAGGCAAATAGTTACAAAGACTGATAGGCAGTGTTACCGTTGTGCGACTAAAGTGGCAATTTGACCCTTTTTTGAAGCCATGCCACTTTTGCTGCCCCTTTTTCACAAATCCCCTTTTTTGCCACTTTTTTCACTTTTCACAACCCATAATATTTCTATGCTTTTTAAAAGATTTAATACTTTTTTGTGCTTTAGAGTTGCTCTGGAGAAAAAGTACTCAATATTTTGTAACGTCTACCGTCGAATAAAAGCGACGCGGCGATTGATATAAATAATAAAAGACTGATTGCTGTAAGACATAGACAACAATTATTCTGACATAGTGTCTGAATATAGTCATATTACAAAAAATCTGAGGCATTCATATATGAATTAAAGTTATTATAGTGTAAACCAATAGATAAATCTTATGAATACCTCTTTAATATAACTGACATTAATTGACATTGACATTGATAACTGACATTTTTTGGTACACAGTAGGAAATTTAAAAAATAGTTTGAATGACCTGAAATGACACAAATACCACAAGCAGTGCTTGCGCAGAGCGTATATTTTTAAAGTTGGCACTGATGAAGACTAAGTTAACTAATAAGTTAAAAGTAAAAACATGTGAAGCAATGCTTCTTTCAGCTTTGAGTTTGTTGGACTCGAAGCTGGAAGCTGAAATGAGATACTTGAAAAAAGTATCAAAATTAAGTTTCTAAAATATAGCAACCATATTTATAAACATTTATAAAGGTTTATAAATTATTATGAATACGACCTTGAATCTGGTTCAACAAAAATTAAATTTTGACCTCCAAACATATACACATATTCCTTGTGCCTTGTAATCTATTGTTTTTTTTTAGTATATTTTACATTTTATGATGTATATTTTACATCTTAATGTAATGGACTGAGTTGTTTTTTGTTATTTATTGTAATTTTTTATTAAATTTTATTGTTTTGATTAAATAAAATGAATTTGCGACTTTTTTAAAAAAAATCCCCTTTTTGTGCGACTTTATTTTAAAAAATCCCCTTTTTGTGCCACTTTTTGAAATTTTTCAACGGTAACCCTGCTGATAGGTTGTAATGGATATTAATTCAAATGTATGTAAGTAACTTATTGTGGAACAAATTGTGTATAAAAGTTTTTCTCAATTCTATATAATCAGAATAATTTTATTAGAATCGGGATATATCTTATATATGGGAGTGATCGGGATATATCTTATATATGGGAGTGATCTTCTCCCATGGACCTTTGGCGTGATGCAATGGCCATTCATTAATATATACCCCTAGGCCATATAGGTTAATATGCAATACAATTTTTACTTACGCCAAGACTAGACTAGACATTCTTCCTTAAAAATTTGACAGCAGTCCATTAAAAATTTCCAGTTTCGGTCCATGACAAAATATTTTATTTGAACCATGAGCATTTGTTCAGCTGATTTTGTCATTAGATTATTTTTACATCACACGGCGATCTTTCCCTGCAGTATTTACTTACTTCTTAATGTATGTAAACAACACACACACGCACTCGAAAGTAATGCTGAACTACAATCTCTTCAACAGACAGAGGAATATTTAATAGGTTTTACTGTGACTTTGCAAAATGTTAAAGTTACAATGAGCTGTAATCAAACATTTACTAAAGTTTTTTTTATTAAATCAATACTGATAAATACATTGAAAATTTGCTAATAAATTATTTATATATTAAAAGGTTTTTATTGACATGTTATAATGTTCGTTTTATTAGTACGAACAAGTATGCAAAGTTTATGCAGTGTGTTAATGAATAACCAAAAAGAGTGGTAGGCTATGTTTTTGTTCTCAGTGTATAAATTATGTACATATTTATTGTGAGAACACTAAAAATAAATTTTTTTTTCTTTCACTATTGACACTGACCGCATTTGTGGGTAGTCCGTTTTTAAAAGAAACGAAAAAAATTTAAAATTTATTTTTACAAACTTTATTTAACAAACTGTTGGTAAACTATCAATACTTACTTATTTACTTAGCATGCACATCTTTGCAATTCTATGGGATTGTATTCTGCACGTAGAAAAATATTATAAGCGCTTCGATCTTCTGCGCTTCTTCTCTAGTTAGTCACACCAAGTTCTGCAAGGTTCTCAGTAACCTCGTCTTTCCAACGGAGTTTTGGTCGCCATCTTCTGCGCAGTCCAACGAGTTCATTGACGAAGACTTTTCGAGCTAGAGCATTTTCATCCATGCTAGCCAACGCAACCGAAGCACCTTAATGCGTCTGACTCGAATACTGCCAGAACCGATTCATCTGCTTGTGTCATAACCCAGGATTCTGAGCCATACATTAAGACAGGTAGAACCAGTGTCTGGTATACTGGAATTTTTCGTCGTGAGAGGGCTCTGTCATTGAATCGCTTGCTTAGTCCGTAGTAGGATTTGTTAGCAAGCAGGATTCCTCTCCGGATTTCGGGGCTGACATTATTTGATTTTTTTTATGGCGAAGCCTAGTTATATAAAAGTATCTACCACCTCGAAATTATGGTTGTCAACGTTCATGTTTGCCCTTCAGCATGCTGCCTATCTTCACTGAGCGTTCTAAAATGGAAATTGGAACAGGATCGGGTATCTTTAGTGATGACCTCAATTTCAGGCAGCACTTCCGCTTGGATGACGATTGCAGTGTGTTCCAGGCAAAGATCTTTACTATTATGAAATCTGTGGAGGAAAATTGCCAAGGAATTTGAAGGAGATCGTCACAATCTACTTGGACAGTCAAGCGCCCTTAAAGGCTTTGGCATCAAAGGTCATAAAGTCGAGATTAGTGTACAGATGTAGGACGGCGCTCTCATAACTGCCGGAGTATAGTGTCCAATCGGATGGATCAGTGCGACCACCAATTGTGACCCGTCACATCGAACGGCAAATACATCCTGGGAACATCGCACCGACTGTGTAGTATCACATGTTTTTTGGCCAGAACTAGATGAAAGACGAACCAGATCGACTAATTGGAGAAATTACGGGACACTGTGACGTCAGAACATTTACATTCAACTGGAAGACGACACAGGAGGATCATTGCAGGCTTGCAGGCGACGATGAGTAGAAAATTGAGACCTTTGAGCATTTGTTATTCCATTGCACAGTGGTTGCCGTTTCATACTAAGAGCGGCCAAAAATAGAAAGAGTTTTCATATGTGAATAATATTTGGCATATCTCACAGTCTCTTTTAATGACACCAATTTCTAAAATTTGGTTAAAATCTGTGAAAAGATTTATGGACTTCTCTTAGATCCTGAAAATTTAAATTTCATAGTAGGCATACCAAAGTTGGAATATCCATTAATTCCATCAATCTGAGACAAAATCTAAAATTTGGTCAATGTCGGACAAAGGATTCAAGGACCTCTCTTAGATCCTGAAAACTTAAATTTCATAGTAGGCATACCAAAGTCGGTATATCCATTGATTTCATCAATCAATGATTAAATCTACAGTTTGGTCAAAGTTGGACAAAGGATTCAAGGACCTCTCAATCAAAAAAAAGACACCGAAAACGCTGAGGCCGCTTTGTTCTATTGACAATAACTCAATACACCGCAAATTTCCGCAGCTGAAATTTACATCATATAATCTGTAAATATTGGTAAATATTTTACAACAAATTTGATTGTTAACTTCGATCGACTTCGCAACTAAAACTCAAAGTGAAATTTAAGTCTACAAATGAGGTAGTCCTTAAATAGGCACATATAATAAATTTATTTAATAAAATAGACACAGCATGCTTAGAAGTTTTTATTTCTTTTAAATAATAGTTGATACATTTCTTTACAATATTTTATTCTTCCATTGTTTAAGTAATCTTTTTTAAAAAGGTTTTTTCGTTTTATTTTGGACCTTCACTTGAAAGTAACTCACGCTGCGAAACAAAATTATTTTCATAGTCTGCCTTTTGCAGCTATTCTTAAAGCGAACATGTGGAATAAAGCAAAAACAAAAGTATTGTGAGATAGTTTTGCCACAGTATTATCCACAATTTCGACTTAATTTTTTTATTTTTGCCCAATGGGGACGACCACTGTGCATTGCCCAGCTATTCATAGAAGAAGGAAGCAATTACTTTGGAAATGGTACTTTGATAGTCGCACCGAATTGTCGTCATGGTTTGAGCTGGCTTAAGGGCAGAGGACTATAGTGCCCCCACGTAATCTCAATACTTGTAAATATGAAGTTGAAGGAGAGAACTCCTGAATTATTTCTTAGCACTTCTACCTCTCTTCCACTGTACTATTCTTGTAAACTCTTTATTATATTGTAAAATACTCTTTCCTTTATATTTTTCCTCTTTTAAATCAGGACAATCGCAATGGACCATAATGGTCTCCAAGTATTGTTATGGCATGGTATTGCGCTGTTATTATATGTCCTCAAACTAAACCTTAACGTCTACGCAGTTTCCCAAACGAGTAGATTCATTGGTCATTGAAACTAATAACTTCGTTTTGTCCTTGTTGACCATTAGACCCATTTTCGCTAATTCCTTCTGTATACTTGAGAAGGTTGTAGTCCCATCCCGCAGTTTTCGAACGATGTTGTCTACGTCATCCAGCGTACGCGAGTAGCATGTGGCTTTTGTTGTATATCGTGCCACTCGTGTTTACTGCAGCGTTCCTCATTATATATGTTGAAGAGGTCACACGATAGGTCGTCGCCTTCTTTTAGGCCTTATCTGATATAGAATGGCTCCTTCAGGTCCTTGGCAATCTTCACTAAAGATTTCGTGTCAGTTAGCGTCAATCTGCAAATGTGTATCAGCTTCGCTGGAATACCAAACTCGGCCATGGCTTCGAGTAATTTCTGCCGTATCGGGTTGTCGAAGGTAACTTTGTAGTCGACAAAAAGATGGTACATGTCGATCTGTTTCTCTTGGGTCTTTTCCACGATTTGCCGAAGTGTCAATATCTGGTCAGTTATTGATTTACCAGGTCTAAAGCCACACTAATAAGGCCCTATCAAGTTGGATAACACTGGATTTAGTCTTTCACATAACACACTCGACAGGACCTTATATGCAATGGGTAAAAGACTCCCGCGGTAGTTGGAACACACATTTGCATAACCTTTTTTTTTAACACAGGACATAATACGCTTAAATTCCAATCATCGTACATGTACTCATTAAGCCAAACCGTGCGTAGAAGCTGGAGCATGCTCGTTATCAGATCCTCGCCACCGGATTTGAAGAGCTCTGCCGGAAGTCTGCCAGCACAGGATGCTTTATTATTTTTCAGGCCCGATATTAGTCTGCTTACCTCGGTTTGACTTGCTGGTGGGCAGTTTAAGCCGTCATCGACAATTGGCGTGATACCTTCACGGGCGCTGCCTTCTGAAACCAGCAGTATCTAGAAGTGTTCTCTCCGTATAAGCAGAACACTATACATATCTGTAACTAGATTTCCATCCTTGTTTTTACAGGAGGGGAGCCCATAACCGTAGCTCTTTGCTTTTACTTTCTGGTAAAATTTTCGGGCCCCACCTCTATCCCTGTATCGCCCTATATCCTTGTTCTCCCATTCCTTCATCTGGCGGTTTTTTTTTCGCTTAAATGGCTGTCTCGCCTGGTTTACTGTCTCCTTGTGCCGTTCCCTAACATCCCGGTTTACAATTGGCTGTAGCGTTGCCCTATAAGCAGCATCCTCTGACGATATGCGACATTCTTCATCGTACCAGGATTCGTCTGAGTGCCGTTTTTCATATCCTAGGACGGTTGTTGCTATGGAATGCCCAATATGCTACCACTGTGTATAGAAAACGTCAGAAGTAGAGGCGTTGTATAGTAGTAGTTGCGAGAACTGATAGGAGAAGGCCGTGGCTATCTCTGGAGTTTGCAGCTTCGCGATGTACAGCTTTCTATGTGTTTGGTTACGTGCGTTTATTCGCTCTGCTCAATCTTGTGCGCACTTTGGCTGCAATTAGGTAATGATGGAAGCCAATATTAGCACCACGGTTCATACGCACGTCCAGGACACCAGATGAATGCCTGCTATCAATTACAAAAAAAAACTTAATTTCCCTTTACACCCCATGAATGAGGTATGGGACAGCTTCTCGCGTTGTTGTGAATTAACACGCTTTCTATTTTTAGATTCACAACTAACGGCACCTAGTTGTTTATCGACGAATGCGAACGTCACTGTTTGAGAAGCTCTTACTAGACATGCCGATTGACTTGACACTATTACTGCGAAGTTGCTGTCGACAGCATTCGAGAGGAGCCGACAATGAAACATTTTTTTTTTCTTTTTTTAAGATGACTGGAGCCAGGAGTTGAACATGTGATCTCCCGCATGGTAGTCGCGTGTTCTAACCACTATGCCACAGCCGGTCCCCTGTTATCAATTACCACATGATAAATTAGATTTTTTTGTTTGATCGGGGGATAGCCAAGTTGCCTTGTGTATACCTTTGTACTGGAATCTGACTCCAGCTGCGAAGCTAACCAACCTAAACCCGCTGTCTAACGTGTCAGTATGCATGCTGAATTTACCGATCGATGGACCAAGAACATCTTCACTTCCTATTTTTGCATTAAAATATTCCAGAATGATTTTAATGTCGTGGCCAGGGCTACGTCCATATGTTTCCTCTAGGCGCACGCAAAATCGATCTATAATTTCATCGTCTTTATCTGTCTTCGGAGCAAGAGCACACATCAGCGTGATGTAGAAATATTTTGCCTTGATGCGGATTGTGGCTATTTCATCACTAACAGGATTTAACCGCGAGACAAGATGTCTGCGACTCTTGCCAACTACAAATCCACATCCAATTTCCTCAAGGCAGCTGTAATAGATGTCGCAATTATCCTGTCCATCTGATCTCCTGGATGGCGGTGATGTCAGCCTTATTTTTTTGGGGGACATCCGCCAGTCGGATTGTGGCACCATGAGATTCCTTAAATCCTTATTACATTTGCACTTGTCCTCAACATTTGGGGGTCGCATAGTGGCACTTTATCCTTAGAGAGTTCGGGCGTTCCAGGTGCATATCCTTAAATCATGGTCCTTATTACGTTTGCGGGTGTCGTCAACATTTGGGGGGGTTCCGTTTGTTACTTTTTCTTTTTCGTGTTCTCATAGCCAGTAAAGGACCTGAAGGCGAGGGGCTAGCCCATCAGGGTTCGTCGCTCACTATCTGCCGCTATTCTTGATAAAAAATATATCGAACAACGTAGCCCAGGTGCCACTACAAAGGAGGTCGTGAGTCGGCTTAAGTTGTAAGAATTTAATAATGACATAATTTTCAGCAACAGTTTTACGCACATAAGAACTATATATATATTAAACTGAAATTAATAGGTGGATTTTTTATTTTGAATAGAATTTATCCGACAATGATCCACAATGATTTATGTAACAATTAACTAACAAATTCTTTTTCATCTATCTAAGTCATTATTTTCCTTACTAAACCTTATAAAAATATAAATTGTTTCGTACAACTTTTATCTCAATTACATCCATTTATGATCTGTAATAGATGTGCAAGAATAACTAACTCATATTAAGGTTAATATTATGGTTCATTAAAATCCTCTGATTATGATTATGTATTATTATGACGATATTTTTTTTATATAACATTTTGTTTGAATAATGAAGAAAACCGCGTGGCAAGCAAAAGTTTTCATTTCAGTTGTAAATTGTTCTCATATATTTTGCCTCCACTGAACAGCACGCGGTGTTACTTTTTTTCCTTCATAGATCATAGCATAAGCCAACCCCCAAACTAGGCAAAAGCAAAAGTGCACCTTCTCTATAAAATACAAGGCATTAGCAGCCTCATTATGTTTATGAACCGGTCTCCTTAATACTCCTCATCAGTACAATAATCATCATCATCGCCATCATCATCGTACTATTTTAAACTCGTAATTCAATCAAGGAAAGTGAATCTCATGCTGGACTACTGGCATTGCTAGAGCGCTACTATGGTAGCTAATGTCTCCCGCATGTTTGCAACTTTTCTTTTTTTTCGTTTCAATGGTGAAATGAGCATTATATTTTCTCATTCCCAGATCCAGCGCCCCGTCTAATTTTTCACACAATTACTGCAATTAAACTTTTTCCTACTGTGTCATGGGATATGAAGATGGATTTCACTGGTTATTTTTTTCTTTTTTGTCTTGGTAGTGATGACGAGTCGCAGTGCAAAAACTAGGTATGAATAAATGTTTTTTAATTATAATTAGGTTATATTTAAGATAATTATTTTCAATTAATATGAATGAAGTAGTACAGAGTGGGAGAGAGAGGGGAGAGGAAACAACTTATGATTGTATGAAATTCTAATAATTTAATGAAGCTGTAGAAATTATACAGGATATTGGTCATATAATTTTCTATGGTTGAGTTGGATTAATTACGGGTGTTAGTGAGGTAAGTTGATACTATGTGTTTTTTTTTTGGAATATTAAATAAATGGATATATGAATGCCTAATAAGCTTAGGTCTTCGTTATATTTAAATATATACCATGGACGTATGACAACCTATACAGGCCTTAGGTAGTCGGATGCCGAGGACAATAACTGCATCTGAAATGTAAACGCAAAATTTTAAATAAATTTCAAGAAATTTCAAAGGCACTTGCCTCAAAGTCAGATATTTTGAGAGAAAGGCCAAAATCTAAAAAATAAGAATTTCAAGATTACGTAAATTATTGTGCGTACAGACAGACAAGCAGACGGACATGGCACAAAAGACTTAGAAAGTCATAAATAGAATTTGGTTAAAAGAAATGTAGGGTCTAAATTGACTCCTTCTATGTGTTACGCTATTGGGTCGCATCAACTGTTATTTACCTTACTACCCGTAGGGCGATGGTAAATATTTTTTGACTGCCCAAGGTTTCTCCTTTCAATAAGTAATATTGTTTTTCTAAGACTGAAGAACAGTTATTTCAGTATAATATTTAGATAATTATTTAAAATATTAAAAAAAATATATAAAATGGAATTAAAACAAAATACTTATTTTCCATTTACACCCCATGAATGAGGTTTGGTATAGCTCCACACAACGGCACCTACATGTTTATACATGAATGCGAACGTCAGCCGTTCTGTGAAGGTTTTACTAGACCTTTGCTGCGAAGTTGCAGTCGACAACATCAAAGTGTCGGCCGATGAAAGAAATGTCCATGATTGAGACAGGACAGTCGCTTATTTTAACCAGTCTGCCACGCCTGACCAAAAAGTTTTTATACCATCACCCTTAGGGTTGAGAGTATATATCATTAGATACGAAAAAAAGTGTAACGCATTAAAGGAGACGTGTTAGACCCCAAGTATCTTAAGACCAAATTCGTTTCAGGACTTTTTAAGACTATTGAGCTATGTCCGTCTGTCTGGCTGGCTGGCTGGATGGCTGGTCAGCAGGATAACTCGAGTAATCCTAAACGGATCGGTATGAAAATTTACAAGTATCAATATTTTTCAAAACGATCTTATGGGATTGTAAATGAGCTGAATAGCCTCACCCCTTCTGGTACCTCCCATACAAAATTACCTATTTTTGGAAAATTAATATTTCTTCCATAACTTCCAAACGGACTACCGGAGGATGTTTGAATTTGGTCAGTTAATTTATCTTGCAAAAGTAGATAAACCCTAAGTAAACCGAAACCGTTGCCCCACCCATTCTGGTACCTCCCATACAAATGACCGAATTGACCCTCATACTTTTACACACATATCTTTTTTGTTAGTAAACTGAATTCACTAAAATTTTGCGTGCGATGTCGCTTGTGAAAATTAGACTCAGGAATGAATATGAACTATATCGGTTCACGCCTTCTGGTAGCTCCCATACAAAATAACCTTTTTTTGGAAAATTAATATTTCTCCCATAACTTCCCAACGGACACTTGGGGGGTGATGAATATTCGTCGATACATTTTTGGCGTGATAGGAGGCGAAACCACTGTGAGCCTAACTTTTTGACACACCCCTTCTGGTACCTCCCATACAAATGACCGTACCCACCCCTATAGTGTCACATACATATCTGATTTGTAAGTAAAGTGAATTGACTCATATTATGGGTATGATGTTCGCTTGTGAAAATTAGACTCAGGAATGAACATGGACTATATCGGTTTACGCCTTCTGGTACCTCCCATACAAAATTACCTATTTCTGGAAAATTAATATTTCTCCCATAACTTCCAAACGGTCACTTGGGTGGAGGGGGGGGGGGTGGTTTGATAATGAAAATTGATCGGTAAATTTACCTTCTGATAGGAGGCAAAACCTCAGAAAACCTAACTATTTGACACACCCCTGTTGATACCTTCCATACAAATGACCGAATCCACCCCCATAAAGTAACCCAAACTATTTGGCACACCCCTTCTGGTACCTCCTAATTGCCCCTAATTGTACATTGTGTACAAATATGAAAAATTTTGTATGTTTTTCTCTACATGCAGACAAAAAATAATACATAAGTAATTTTATTTTAAAAATCTATTAATTTCAATAACTCAAGACTTAAACAATATCTTATATTGGGTGATGGTATTTAACAGTCAGTTTACCTGACTGAAATATCTGTACAGGTTTTTTACTTTCGTCGATAAAAAAGTAAAAAGATTTATGGTCCAGTCTGCGGAAATGAAAAATATCGATACTTTCAAAAAAGGATCAGCTAGGATTTCAATTCAAGCATTTTGTTATGTATGATCAATAGGGCGGGTCGAATTTTTTTCGCAATGCAAACTTCCCATATTTTGGGGTTTGAGGAGTTTTTGTCTGATCTTGCTCTTCTTAGAACTAACCTTTCCCTAAGAGGTTAGAAGTTTGCGTACCAAGTTTTAGCTCGATAGCTCTTAATGTAAGGCTGTATTTGAGAAGGCAAATAGACGAACACCCCCAAATAGGGCAAGTTTGTATGGGAGGTGGTAGTAGTTTTTGTTCGGTCATGCCCATTTTAGAACTTAATCTCCGCTTAGGGGATAGAAGCTTGCATACCAAATTTCAGCTCGATAGCTCTTAATCTACGACTGTGATCGCAGGGACAGACCACAAAAAAGGTACAATTTGTATGGGAGGCGGGAGTAGGTTTTGTCCGATCATGCCATCTAAGAACCCAATCTCCGCTTGGTGGATAGAAGCTCGCATACCAAATTTCAGCTCGATAGCTCTTAATCTACGGCTGTAATCGTGTGGAAAGACAAAAAATTCGATCTTAACCAAAAAAATTTACGTAAGCGCCCTCTAGCGGCGCTTAAAAATAAAAATAAATGTCAAAAAATGGATTCCTCGACCCCAAAAACAGTAAAATACCAAAACTTTCCGTGATAAATAGAATTATTTTATGACTTTTTTATTGAATTTTTCTTGTTAGCCAGCGTTCAAAAATCACCAACTTCAAATGCGTGTAAAATAAAATCTCGCACTAAACTTAAGAAATCCCTTGAGGGTTTTGTTATGTATAATGTCAACTTTCATTTGCATTTGGTTTCATCCCATTCCGATTCCAAAAGTTAAATTTTGTGTCACAGTGTTATTATTATTAATGGACCTAACGCGATAGTGCCCAAATTCAGCATTTAGTAAAGCTTTAACAGGATAAAGTTTTGGAGAAAAAATCTGGAAGTCTAGACACGCCCCTTCTGGTACCTCCCATACAAATGTACCACTCCGCCCACTTTAGAAATCGAGTAATAATATCAATATAACAGAATTTTTTTTCTTTTACTGAGGGTGATGGTATTTGTAAATCGGGTTGCCCGACTGAAACTTTCTTAATGGTTTTTGTTGTTTTTTGCTCAGCCACGTGAAAAAACAAATAAGTTACAAAACCCTGCCATTATTGCATGCTGTTATTTTTAAAACTATAGGTTTTTGAGTACAATTTAATAAGTATGACCTCAGAATCTAAAGTCGCTCTGCGCGAACTGGGAATTAATTTTAGACCCATGGTTTCTTGGCAAAACTTTCTTAGAATTTTCTGTAGTTTTCGTTTTTGCTGGCCGCTTTGTTGGTTTTTTTCCACCCATACAAATCATTGATCAACCCAAAATACAGTGGCATTTACACTTTTTATCGTCATAAACTGTTTAAAGCCTACCGTCAACAGTTGGAAAAAAGGGTTATTGGACATATCGTCGTTCCGAAGTTATCTTCACGTATATCACAAAATCAAAAAAATTGAGATAAGATCATTTCCTTGGATAAATTTGTTAGATCTATCGATCTGTTTAATCCCCAGGTCCTTACCTCTTATAGTTTCTGAGATATTGAGCAGCCGTTTTGTTGTATATCCACTTTAAGGAAAAAATTTTTGCCTTATGATGCCGTATGAACCATTGTTGTGGATATACAATAAAAAATATATGAAAATTTCGAATTATAAAAAAAATAAGTTATCTTCACGTATGTGCCAGAAAAATGTGACATATTTTGAAAAATAAATTACACCGTGCTACAGTCAATGAGAACTTAGAACGTAAACTAGTGCATGTTGTATGTCATATCGAGTACAACAATAACCTGTATACCAAAGTTCCCTAAACTACAAACATCCTGACTTACGGGTAAAAATACCGACTCTTTATTACTTTCCTCACTTGAAGGCTTATAACTCAGTCAATTCCTAACCAAAGTTAGATTTCTTAATGGTTTTGGAAAGAAAAGACTCGGCCTTTGCAACAATACATATATTTATATAGATAACTTGTCATATATGTCTGTTTTTGCCCTGACACCGCAAACTTGTTGGATTTTTCACTATTTTTTAAGTTAGAAGAAGTTTTTATCCTATATTTTATTAGGATTCTCTAATGTTTATTATTTTATTAAGAAATTGCATTCATTTACGAGTACAACGCATATTTACCCATAAAATTGTTTACACAGTGGTTAAATTATTGAAGTTTTTCGAAGAACGTCACTTTCAAATCCTACAAGTTTGCGGTTTCAAGGCAAACTCTTACATATCTGACAAGTTATTTATTTAAATATATACATCGTTTGAAAGACAGTAGTCTTTTCTTATTTTCATGCCATTAAAGCAACTAAACACGGTTAAAAATTGACTGAGTTATAAGCCCTGAAGTGGAGACCGGGTTTTTACCCGTAATTCAGGTTTTTGAGGGTGTTATCGAAATATGGGTTACAGATACATATTGTTCTTAATCACACTTACAACATGTCACTCCTACAATATCCTTAATTTTTTTTCCATACTCTAGCAGTGTGTTATCAATAAAATTTTTCGAAACAAACAATTAACAATTCGACATACCATCAATGGAAATGCAAAAACCGTAAATTCAAAAAATTAAAAATTCTTTTTTGGATTAAATATGGCATACTAGGCGATTCTACACGTCCCGTCAAAGGTCCAAAAATAACGGTTTTATTGCATAAACAATCAAAAAAGACTAACACAAAAAACTTCAGAAATTCTAAAAAAAAAATTTCCAAAAATATTTTAATATATTGTTGATCTTTAGCGAATCTGTGAGTAATTCGTGTCCAAAAATTTTATATTTTTCATGTTATAAAGTTTTTTGCTTCTCCTCTAAAATTATGAAAATGAGGGTTTCGCTTTATTACATTCCAGGTGACGATACATATATATTTCTATTCTAATGACTGTTTAACCCATTTCGGTAAAATTTAGTACCACGTTGCACAGAATGCGCAAATGTTTCACGTTGTTATTGATCAATTGCCTACTTGCAACTTACTAAATATATAGTGGATATACGTGAAGATAATTTCGGAGTAAAAACATATGAACGCGGTTTTTCATGTTATTTTCACGTATGTTCCATAAAAAAATAAATATTTCCCAAAAAGTGGCGTATACAACAAAATGTGACAAAATAATTTGATGTAAAAATAGCTATAACTCGGAAAATAGTTTCCATGGCTATGGTTTTTTTTACACTAATATATGTAGAATTTCAAGCACTACTTCTGACAAAAATATTGGAATACTTTTTTCACACAACTTTTTTTGTATTAAGTTTTGAAATTTTAGAACCAATTTCCCACAAAAAAATTTTCTGGAGATACGTGAAGATAACTTCGGAACGACGATATGAAATTTTATGCCGCAATTCTTTACCGATTTTTAAAATGTTTTTTTTTTTTGTAATACACTGTAAGACAAATTTAAACGTTTGGCCTCACCCATGATCAAACTGACCATATTCTGCAAATATAGCCCAAAAAAGTATATACGTCATTTAAGTTTTTTACGAGCAATTCAATTTTTAGAGCGAAGCTCCCATACAGTTACTCGAAAGTGAATTCTTCCTGTTCGCAAAACTCTACGAGTTGTTTACAGATTTTGATAAATTTGTTTTAAATGTTTTTCAAATAGCCAGGAGAGAGTTCTGACGAAGCCCAAATTTAAAATTTGTCACAAATTATTTTTTTTTCGAAAGATTTTGATGAACTTTTTTAATATTTTTCAAATAGCCAGGAGCCGGTTCCGACGAAGCCAAAATATAAAATTGTCACAAATTGTCAAAAAATAAAATGATCACAATTTTTTTTTAACTTGTGACAAAATTTTAAATTTTGCTTCGTCAGAACACAGCCCTTGCCATTTCAAAAACATACAAAAAAAATTGGTCAAAATCTTAACAACTCGCAGAGTTGTGCGATGAAGAAGAATTCACTATCGAGTAACTGTATGGGAGCTTCGCTCCAAAAATTGAATTGCTCATAAAAAACTTAAATGAGCTGATCTAGTAAAACTGGGAGATACTTTATTCTTTTTTGGGCTATATATTCAAAATCTGGTCAGTTTGATCATGGGTGAAAAATCGTGTCGTACAGTGTTATTGGAAACAAAATTGTGCACAAATTTTATTGTAAAATAAATATTTGACTTATAATGGTATTGGCCTTTTTAAATTAAAAGCACATTACTTAGCCTACTTGTATACACAAATATTATTTTATTTGCAGTTTGAAATTGGATTTTTGGTATATATTTTTTTTTTACAGAATAATTTCTTAAAACTTCTCCAGGTTTTATATTAAGATATGTTATGATCGGATAATATTTGTGAGCAGGACAATGTAGTTCTTGCTTATATTTTCACTCAGTTCAATTTCAATTTTTTTAAATTAAAGTCAAAAATATTTTTATTAGGGAATCCAGTATAAAAAAACGTTCATTCTGTGCACAATTTAGTTTCCAATAACACTAGGAACAAAATTTTAAATCACTCAAAAATCGCGGCATAAAATTTCATACGTCCAAAAAAAAAACAAAAATAAATAAAAATTAATATTTTTTTGTACTACAAGATACAATAAGATAATCTAAAATTTTGTAAACAAAATTTTAGTCTACCTTGGTTTAATATAATATTGTCAAACAATGAGCATTGATATTTCTAATTAATTTTTTTTGTAAACATACTACATTAGATCCTGGCTACGCCCTTGCATATGACGCTAAAATTGTTGGTTAAGCAGTCAAAAAATACAGTCTACAACACTTTCGATAACTTAGACTGATTAGGTTTGCGTCGGCAAGAAACATGGTTGTGAATGGAATAAGATTCCCGCAAAAAGATATCCACAAGGCAACCTGGATATCTCCAGATCAAAATACAAGATATCAAATTGATCACGTGGTAATTGATGGAAGGCATGATTCAAGCGTTATGAATGTGCGTGAGATGCGCGGTGCAAATATTGACTTGGATCACCACATAGCTGCAGCCAAGTAAAGTTAAAGACACTCGTAACCAAACGCAAAGGAAGACAGATATCACAAAGCTGCAAAGCACCGAACCAGCTTGAGGAAACTTCAATCGATGTTTGCGCTAGATTCTTCGTATATTCTGGCCCTATTGGGTTACGAACGAACAACTGCTTGATTTGGCAAACCTCAATATCATCGAATGTGAAATAAAAAAACGCAAATGGAGCTGGATGGGACAGAATGGAATCCGCGGGGACAACAAAGACGGTGCCGTCCATGTTCTACATGGATTAGAAGTACAAAGAGAGAATACAAAGAATTACAAATGACATGGACCCAAGGAAAATTTTAAGCAAATCATCGTGACAGATGGAAATAATTCGTTGGCGCTATAAGTTCACATTGAACATTTTATCACTGTTTACCTAAGCAATTTGCTTTATTCACAAATAATTTTTAGCTATCCTAGAAATAGTTATTAAAAGTTGTACCCGCGGAATAGACAATCTACAGAGTAGGTGTGGTCAACATTTGAATAAAATTTACCTTAAAAATTACCTTAAATGTCTGAGATCGTTCTTTCATGTCATTATAAAGATTCTGACATCCAGTTTCTTTTTAACTGTTCAACTTTAAATTATAAAAACATATTTTTTTAATGAATCACTCTTTTACATTCTATTTTCACCGCTTCTCAGGCAAGTTAAATTCTGTCCTGCTTTTGTTCTCAATAAAACAATTCCACAAACCGATCACTAAAATAATATGTCATTTAACGAGCTGCATAGTTATGTATTCAATGAAAAAAAAAACTGAATCAGACAAATTTCTGGCTACATTAAAAATATTTTTGCCTTTCATTTGTATGTTCTGAGTTATTATTTAAATCACAGCCAACAAAAATATCGCATTAACATTAAAAGTCCATTACTGGAAAAATATAAACTTTTGACGCTTGAACATGACACTGTTGTTGAGTACAACAAACAAATTCTAAAGGGTTAGCCGATAAGGTTGAAGGAAATTTTGTTATTCACAAAAACACACATAGACAATAACACTGGGCGACAGCCCAAATCGGCTGGGGTTCTGCTTAACAGGAAAAGTTATAACAGTCTTAAAAAAAAGTTACACGTGTCCTGGCGTTTCGCTGGGTCATTTCAGGGAATCGAGATATACTTATTTGAAGATAGTAAGTAGCTTATGAGGGAAATTGTCATTTTGACCATTTAAATGTTAGAATATCGCAAAGTGATGTTCAGCAAAAAAAGTTACACGTGTCCTGGCGTTTCGCTGGGTCATTTCATGGAATCGAGATATACTGATTTGAAGATAGTAAGTATCGTATGAGGGAAATTGCCATTTTAATGTTAGAATATCGCAAAGTGATGTTCAGCAAAGTTGTTAAGCTCAACGCCGGCTACAACATAGTCAGTAAAGGAAAGCGATATTTTTGATTTTCATTGTGTCGAAACTGGAAAACAGTTTTTCGTAAGTTACACAGCCCGACATTAAAGATGTCGGAATTGGGGAATCAGACTACCATTTTCTTCTGTATTTTGATGCGCTGAATACGGATTTGAAGTCCATTTTATTCCAGTACCTCATGATTTTCCCTCAAAGTTAGTTTTTTAAGATGATGTCAAAAACCTGACATGATTGAAGTGAGCAGACTTCGGAATCGGTTTCAGCGACCGCAAAAACACAAAGTAGTCATTGGCTGATCTCGAGCTTTTAACTAAATACAATGTATATTTACACAATATTCAACTTATATTACGTAATTCACCCCATCCCCATTGAGCCCCCCTTTATATACAAAAACGTACGTGGATATTAGGGTGGACCTTGTGTCGATATTTTGGTAGATGAGGGCTCTATTCCGTGCCTTTTTGACAAAAAATGACAATGCCGAAAAAAAAATTAAAAAAAAAAAAAAATTAGGAGTTGCGCACGAGCCGAGAAAAAGGTCCACTTTGCCAAAATTAGGGGGGAAATTGCCATAGGTCATCAGGGGTCACCCGTAGGGGGGAAGAATGTATGGCCGACCCCCATTAACTTTTTACCGCCAACATTTTCCCCCAAGACACCCACCCCCTATCTCCTCCCCTTAGGGGGGTCACCATACAAAAATGGAGGTTGCTCAGTATTTTCGAAAAACACCATAGGTCATCAGGGGTCACCCATAGGGGGGCAAAATATATGACCGACCCCCATTAACTTTTCATCCCCAACATCTTTTCCGAACAAACTTACCCTCTATCTCCACTCCTTGAGGGACTCCCCATACAAAAATACTGAAAATCTATGTATTTACAGTTGCACAATATCGAGATTTTTTTAATTTTTTTTGATTTTTTTACAGAAATTCCTCCAATATTCAAGAGTGGTCATTGTTTGGAAAGTCTTGAAAAATTTGAAACGCACACGTAGCAGATGCCCCCATTCATCAGTACCTGGCAGTAAAATATTGCAAAATACGTAGTAGTTATAAATAGCAGTTCATTCATCGATTGTTGTCATTCAACAAGTGCCGACGACCGCGAAAGTAAATTGATTTTTCTCCCGTTTTTTAAAAGTTAAGATGACAACACAACTTAGATCGCGCGACGATATTTTTTTGATTGGTTATCCAAGCATGAATATTACGGGGAACAAATTACCGTCGAAGAAGCAAGTGCTAAGAATGCATTTCTTCAACATTCGCAAACGAAACATGTCGAAGAAAAATAGTGCGGTTATAGTCGCGGACGCAGTGATGATTTTTTGGCGCCAAGCAGCTATTCCGACGAAAGCCAGAGGAGATGTTACAAGAAAAATAGCTGCGCTGCACGATGAGTGGGATGCTTTAAGAAAGTCATCTCACAGAAAGACTGAGTCCACTAGAGAAAAAGAGAATAAGTTTTCTGATAGCTTGAATAATCTTTTCGACATCGCACACGCCAACGCCCTTGAGAAAATGACAAATACCGAAGACATTGAGTTTCTGCTAAAGCAAAGAGAAGATGGCCGGCCAGGAACTATGGGAGGTGTGGACGCTACTGATACTCGAACGAGGAAAAGAAAAGCTGAGCGCGAAGAACAAGAAGAGTTGCGACGCAAACGTGCAACGGAATCTAGTAGAGATCAGTTCGCTAAAGGCGGTAAGCTATTTCGCGCTTTGTGTGTTCGTCCAATGTTTATATTCAAATGAAATTCTTTCAATTTCAGTGGTTAAATTTTCAAGCAGTGATTCAAGCGATGATAATGGGAGACAGGACGAAAACTTCCCGGCAGAAGCTGGCCCATCAAATGTTGGTGACAGAAGAGGTTACAAACAATGTTTTACTGAACGAGTCCTATCAGCTTTGGACAAGTGCAAAGTGACTGACCGAGACGCGGTCGGCATTATGATAGCGGCGGCAGAAGCATTTGGACGCGATCCTCAACAATACACAATAAACCGTACGTCGCTTCGGAGATGTCGGCGTTCAAATCGAGAGAACATGCTGAGTTATGTGAAAGACAATCCAGAAGTAAGATCGCATAGATTTATTTGCTCTCATTCAGAATTCTTATTCTTCAACGCGTTTCATTCATCTCCAGCTTGTCGCAGCTAAATCCTTCGTAGTCCATTGGGATGGCAAAATGCTTTTGGATTTTGAGGGTACAAAGAAGGTGGACCGTCTACCGGTAATTGTCTCGTACGGAGAAAAAGAACAACTTCTTGGAGTTCCCAAAGTAGAAGATGGGAAAGGAAAAGGCCGGAGAATAGCACATGCCGTTTATCAACTGTTGGCATCTTGGCATATGACACATCGAATACAAGGACTTTCTTTCGACACGACATCAACGAACAGTGGCCCATTCTCCGGAGCCGCAGTTGCTCTTGAGCGGCTGTTGGAGAGAGAAATCTTATATTTACCTTGCAGACACCACGTATACGAACTGGTGCTAAGGGAAGTTTTTGAGACAAAAATGGGAAAGACCAGTGCACCAGGCGTTCCTTGCTTTGACCGTTTCAAACAGGAATGGGACGCTGTAAAGGTTAAACCATTCCATTCTGGCTTGATAGACGATCAAGTCGTCAGAAAAATTCCTGTGGCAATGCAAGTCGGCATAAAGGAGTTTTGCTTAGATCAATTGAAGGAGAAACACCCTCGCGATGACTACAAAGAAATGCTACAATTAATTCTTTTGTTTCTGGGTGAAAAACTTGAGAATTACCATTTCCGACCTCCAGGACCCGTTTCCCATGCTCGATGGATGGCAAAAGCCATTTACAGCCTCAAGATGTTTTTGTTTCGGAGAACTTTTCACTTATCTGTATGTGAATTGAATGGTATTCGACACGTTTGTATTTTTGTGGTGCGACTTTACGTCAAGGCATGGTTTGGTTCTTCTCGAGCAGCTGAGGCGCCGAATCAAGATTGGAAGTTTTTGAAGGACATCGTCGAGTACAAGTCCGTTGACCAGGATTTATCTCGGGTAATGATAAAGAAATTTATCGGTCACCTATGGTATCTCGCCGATGAGCACATAGCCCTTGCCTTTTTCGATGACAAGGTTTCAAATGAGTTGAAGGCCAAAATGGCCCAAGCATTGCTAGAAAATGAGAATGACGAAGGTGAAGAAGATGAAGAAGGTGAAGAAGATGAAGAAGACGACCCGGTTCCCCCAGCTCCTCGCGTCGTAATCAAAAGCACCAGCGTTAAAAAAATCGAGGTGAAATTCAAAGATGTGAATGAGGAATTCTTGGCTAAAGACTTGAGCAACTTCGTCTCTCATAATACCAAAAATTTATTTGTACGATTTGGAATATCGCAAGATTTCATTCTTGCAAATCCAGCAACCTGGAAATCTCGCGCAGACTATCAAGAAGGTCGTAGAATTGTAAATAACTTGCGCGTTGTGAACGACACTGCCGAAAGAGGAGTAAAAATGATACAAGATTATAATAGAATACTGTGTCAAGGCGAAGAAGAGAAACAGTATTTACTACATGTTATCGATTCTTACCGCAAGAAATACCCATCAGCGAACAAAAATATGTTAATTTGACTATATTATATTAAAAGTGCTTAGTAGTACTACTCAATTACAGCTTCTTTTTTTGTATGGGGAGTCCCTCAAGGAGTAGAGATAGAGGGTAAGTTTGTTCGGAAAAGATGTTGGGGATGAAAAGTTAATGGGGGTCGGTCATATATTTTGCCCCCCCTAGGGGTGACCCCTGATGACCTATGGTGTTTTTCGAAAATACTGAGCAACCTCCATTTTTGTATGGTGACCCCCCTAAGGGGAGGAGATAGGGGGTGGGTGTCTTGGGGGAAAATGTTGGCGGTAAAAAGTTAATGGGGGTCGGCCATACATTCTTCCCCCCTACGGGTGACCCCTGATGACCTATGGCAATTTCCCCCCTAATTTTGGCAAAGTGGACCTTTTTCTCGGCTCGTGCGCAACCCCTAATTTTTTTTTTTTTAATTTTTTTTTTCGGCATTGTCATTTTTTTCAAAAAGGCACGGAATAGAGCCCTCATCTACCAAAATATCGCAAAAATTTCATTTCAAGGTCCACCTTAGTGGATATATGTAGACAATAAACTATACAACAATGCCATTCTCTAGCATATGTGACAAAAATACCTCATGAAAATCGAAAACTTTGAAAAAGTTTTTATTTTAACATTTGAACACATTTTACCTTCCACATCAAGGATTTCAATATACAGCAAAAGGAAAAAAACAACTAAATCGACACTATAGAAAGTTATTGTACAATATACTCGTACAACAAATATATTCCCAAACCACTTTTTGTCTTCGGGTATGCAAAGTCTATTTCAATAGAACTGATATTTACCGGAAATATTTATACACTATGCAGTTCAATACATGAGTGCGGATGCGCGTTAGTAGCGCACACAAAAACAAATTCCAGCAATTTTTACAGTTAACGAAATGTAAAATTTCACACAAAAAGAAACAAAAAATAACAACATTTAGTCGCATTTTTAATGCATTGCGCCAAACCAATTGTAAGAGTCAGTGCGTTCATATTGCTGATTATTTTTCTGAGAAAAACTACAAGGATTTCAGACGAGTGCGGTGTGAAAAGCTGGTGCTATGCTTATGATCACTACAAAATTACGTTACTTTTTCTCTTAATTTTTTTATATTAATTACCGGCTTAAAAAGTCTACGGTTTTTTTCATTCCAAGACTTAGTCGTTTTTACAATTTTGGTGTCGATTTACCCGGTGTCCCCAGCTATGTGCGGGCTTCCTTGTAAATTCTAATCAAGTGCTACTCGCGCCTGGTCAACCTAAGGCTTTCATATTGTATATTAAAGCCAATGCCGCATGTAGAAAAGTATTATATGATCTTTGATCCTGCGCTTCTTCTCCAGTTAGGCACATCAAGTTATTCATGGTTCTCAGTAACCAGGTCATTATTTTTGTTTGTCCTCTATGACCACTGACCCATTTTTGCTAACGCCTTTTCCAATGATGAGAAAACTGCAGTAGAATCCCGCAGATTTCGACCACTTATGTCTATATCATCGGTAGTAGGTAGGTGTCGATCTGCTGTTTATGACATTTTTCCAGGATTTGTTGTAGAGTTCGATCTGTCGTAGATTTACCAGGTCAAAACCAATCTTAACCGAGGAGCTGGTATGTGTCAATTTGCTTTTCATGAGTTTTTTTCCAGGATTTGTCGTAAGGTGAATATTTGATTTGCCGTGGATTGAGCAGGTCTAAGGCTGCACTTGTAAGGTCCAATTAGTTTTTCTATAATTGGCTGTAGACGTTCACACAATATGCTCGAAAGGACCTTGTCCGCAATTGGTAATAGGCTTATTCCACGGTAGTTCTTACATTCACTACGATCTCCTTTCTTGTATGTGAGACATAACAGATTAAGACACCAATCCCCTGGCATTCTCTCCTCTAGCCAGATGTTCTCCATGAGCTGATGCATGCTTCTAATCAGCTCCTCCCCACCTGGCTCGTCATGGATTGGAGCGGGGTCTTCTGAAGTAGTGTCCGTATCCAGTAGATTTCTGAAATGATATCTACATATCTTCAGAACTTTATACGTCTCCATTTAAAGAGACGGAGAATATTTCTATCGAAGATTCTAAGCCTTGACCTCCGTTCAAAGTTGGCATATTAACAGTTTTTCAAAATTGGGCCAAAAATGACCCACACGGGTGGCAGCTAGGGGGTTAAAATGTTCCGAGGAAATATTCCCCTGAATGTTTTAGTATAGGTCTCCGAAAACATGAAATACCCCAAATGTACTTTTATAGATGATTTTTCATATTCTTTGATTCGACTTTTGACCAAAAAATTCAAACTTCAAACCACTGTAAAAAAAATTGTGACGTAGTGGAGCAAAGTGGAGTTTAGGCTTTTGTTACTGAGGTCAAATGCTATCGTTTGATATTGGTTTGGTTCACATCCGAGACAATGACCCTCAAATTGTGTCATAGTGTTATTTAAAAACTCCGTTTATCGCGAGGAGTCATAGAAAAAGGTATGGGATTGTGGTGTTCCTCTCTTTGGTAACTTTTTGCACCTAGCTCGCACCAAGTTCTGAGTTGACGACAAGGTTTCTCAGCATAAAATCTATTATATTCTACAAAGAGTTTCTTATTGAGCATGACGTCACATTATTGAAAGCCCCTTGCATATCCGGGTAGGCAGCTAGAATGAAGTCAACTGAACTTAGATTGTTCTTGGTAAAGCCAACCATGTGATGAAGAGTGCTCTTAACAGATATTCCAACGGTTTATTAATGTTGAGAAGTGCCCAAAGGGTGAGGGCTTAAAGATGTCCTTATGTATATATCAGTCAATCTATTCAGAAACTTCAGTAAAAAGGATGAGAGGCTAATTGTTCTGTAGCCCTTTGGTTAGGTATAAACGGGCTTACCCGCTTTGCGTTCCAGAGTAATGGGGGGGGGGGTTTACCTCCATTTCTCTAGAATACAACATAGCCGGATACAAGCTACCAAAAACGGAGTTGTATCATGCACATAGACCTGCAGCTTGATTGGTATTATACCATCCATACCAGGAGATTTGTAGTACTCAGAATTACATATAGTCAACTTCACCTTTTCCTCATCCACTATTTTATCTAAAAAATCCAAGTCCATTTAGTTAATCAAAGTGGGTGGGTTCATACTACCGACCATATGGTCGGCATCCAATCAGCTTGGAAAGTGTGTATTTATTAGAAGCTCCAATGTTTCAGTGCTGGTCTCGATCCATGACCCATCTATGCTACGAATGATATCCAAAACTTAAAGGGCTTTAGACAATGGATCGGCAAATACACTATGCGGCGTTTTTGCTCTCTCATATTGCTCACACATATTGCACACACATATTGAAGAAGAGCAAACATAATCATTTAATCTCGCTCTAGCAGTCGATCGTGGTGGTTGTTTTACACTAAATGAGAAAATCAATGAAGAATGATGTTTTGTTTGATTTTGCATACATTCTTGCAGGCCTGCAAAGGCAATCAGAAAACCTACCCTACAAATGCAATAATGCGCTGTAGGCAGGCAAGGCCTGCACATTCCCTTTCTTATTGAAGGCGTTTCAGGATCTGTCTTACCTTTCCTTAAAATGCCTGTTAACAGGTCTAATCGGAGAATTGACAAGAGCACGGCTATGAGCTTCAATTCAGCCTTCTATTAATATGCCTGTCAACAGGCCTGTTTAAAGCAAGAAAGTTTGCATGCCCTTTGTGTACATCAATGGATTTTTTTTTGTGGTTTGCTAGGGGCTGCTTACAGGGCAGTTTTAAGAAGGGAAAGAGGCATGTCGAACGGAACTTTTCTCACCATAGTTAGAGACCTCTTTGCCGGTCTCATTTTAGAAAAGAAATGTGCATGGGTATGAAATTTTTTGTTAGGCTTAGTGAAGGGCTAATTACACTAGTTTACAGTCATTTTGCAGCAGAGTTGTAAATAATTTTTTTTCTATTGATTTCGGCCTGCTAAACACGAATATGAGATTTAACAATGTTTCCTCTGATTTAATTTTCAAAATATGAATTTTTGAATTATTTTGCAAATTTTTTGTGAGATGCATCAGCTTATTGGAGAATAATTCGTAAACGCGTTAAACGATTTGAACAAGAGGGGTCTCCAATTAAAGGTAATGTGCTCCCCTAAAACCCTTCTTTTAACATCGGTTGGGTAGTTCTGATGGTAGGAGCATTCAAAGTTTAAAAAACTAATATTTTTGTTCAAAAATTACGGTTTTAAATTTATTAAAATTATTAATCACAAAAATAAATCCAATTTCATAAATTGAGTATAAAAATTGGACTTCCCCGAGCAAAACAAGCCATCATGTTTTTTAAAAGGACACTAAAAATGGTAAATTTTTTGATTTTAAGCATATCACGGTAGGCTTAGAGCTAAAATTTACGTTGCATGAAAATGATGATAAAAAGTAAAAATGCCACTGCATTCTGGGTTGATCATGCATCACAAAACAGTTTAATTTGATATCCTAGCTGATCATTTTTAGAAAATATCGATATTTTTCATTTCTGCCAACTGGATCAAAAGTCTTTTTATACCATCACCCTTAGGGATGAGGGTATATATCATTTGATACGAAAAAAAGTGTAACGCATTAAAAAAGACGAGTTAGACCCCAAGTATCTTAAGACCAAATTCGTTTCAGAACTTTTTAAGAAGAATGAGCTATGTCCGTCTGTCTGGCTGGCTGGCTGGCAGGCTGGCTGGCTGGATGGCTGGTCAGCAGGATAACTCGAGTAAACCTTAACGGATCGGTATGAAAATTTACCAGTATCAATATTTTTCAAAACGAACTTATGGGATTGTAAATGGGCTGAATAGCCCCACCCCTTCTGGTACCTCCCATACAAAATTACCTATTTTTGGAAAATTAATATTTCTTCCATAACTTCCAAACGGACAACCGGAGGATGTTTCAATTTGGTCAGTTTATATATCTTGCAAAAGTAGACAAACCCTAAGAAAACCGAAACCTTTGCCCCACCCATTCTGGTACCTCCCATACAAATGACCGAATTGACCCTTATAATTTTACATACATATCTTTTTTGCAAGTAAACTGAGATCACTCAAATTTTGCGTATAATGTTTGCTTATAAATATTAGACTCAGGTATGAATATGGACTATATCGGTTCACGCCTTCTGGTACCTCCCATACAAAATTACCTATTTTTCGAAAATTAATATTTCTCCTATAACTTCCAAACGGACTCTTGGGGGGTATTGAAAATTGGTCGATTAATTTATGTTATTATAGGAGGCAAAACCCTAGAAAACCTAACTATTTGACGTACCCCTTCTGGTACCTCCCATACAAATGACCGAACTCACCCCCATAGTATTGCCAAACATATCTTTTTTCTAAGGACACTAAATTCAGTCAAATTATGAGTAATTTGTACGATTATGAAAATATGAATCAGGAGTGAATATGGACTATATCGGGTCACCCCTTCTGGTACCTCCCATACAAAATTACCTATTTTTGGAAAATTAATAATTCACCCATAACTTCCAAACGGACATTTGAGGGGTAATGAAAATTAGTCGGTTAATTTATATTGTGATAGGAGGCGAAACATCAGAAAACCTAACTATTTGCCACACCCCTTCTGGTACCTCCCACACAAAGGACCGAACTCACCCCTATAGTCTTACATACATATCTTTTTTTGTAAGTGCACTGAATTCAGTCAAATTATTCGTAAGTTGTACGTATGAAAATTTGAGTTAGGAATGAATAAGGACTGTTTCGGTTCACCCCTTGTGGTACACCCTATCAAAATTATTTTTTTTTGAAAAATTAATATTTCTCACATAAATTCCAAACCGGCACCTATACCCCCTACACAAATAAGTAAAGTTTTGGACGATTTTGCACCACAAGCAGGGGAAAAATATAAATAAGTAATTTTATTTTAATTAAAAATCTATTAATTTCAATAACTCAAGACTTCAACAATATCTTATATTGGGTGATGGTATTTATCAGTCAGTTTACCTGACTGAAATTTCTGTACTGGTTACTTTTTAAACGATGACACTTAAAAAGTGGGGACCGCCGTGGCATAGTGGTAAGAACACGCGACTACCATGCGGAAGATCGCAGGTTCAAACCTGGCTCCAGTCATCTTAAAAACAATTTTCTTTCATTGTCGGCTCCCCTCGAATGTTGTTGACAGTAACTTCGCAGTATTACTGTCGCGTCAGTCGTCGTGTCTAGTAAGAGCTTCTCAAACAGTGACGTTCGCATTCGTCGATAAACAAGTAGGTGCCGTTAGTTGTGAATCTAAAAATAGAAAGCGTGTTTAATTCACAACAACGCGAGAAGCTATCCCATACCTCATTCATGGGGTGCAAAGGGAAATTAATTTTTTTTTTTTTACTTAAAAAGTGGACAAATGAGATAAAAATTGTTTATTTATTATTAAAGTATACATACAGGGATTCTTATATGATCATTGATTATTTTGACATTGCTTCAACCTGGAGGCTTGAAGTGTCTTCTTTGCTTATTTTGAACTGGGATACAATAAAACGGTTGTAATCCGTGACGTATGATTTACGTGGAATATTACTTATTATAATCATACGCCACCATATAACAAAAAAGTCCAAAACGTGACAAATTCTCCTATACGATACTTACTAACTTCAAATCGATATTAAATTATTATGGCATGTAATTTGACAAAAAGAATGATGCAGAACATGTTCTTTTTGGGACCACTTTAACGTGCAGTTCTCAGAATTGAGTCCCAAAATCATGTGTTGTACTGTGCAAGTGTTCCAGTAATCCTATATGTGAAGGTAGCTTTGCGTAGAGTTTCGATCCACTTATTCCACCACACTGGCTGCGATCTTTTCCCGAATAAGTATGAGGGCAAGACTCAGCAAAGTAAAGGTTAAGAGATTTAGTCACGGCTTTTATCTGTTTAACTCATCAAATGTACCGCAGATTCCCCACAGAGAGTTAAGTGTAACAGCAATTTGGGTCCAAAACACCGCTCTACGCGTATTCTTATTCTATTACCCTAACATATCCATTGTAAAGCAAATGGAGATATAATTCGAGACGAAAAATTCGTCAGAAACCCTTCAGTCCCTAACAACAGAAGTGTTCCTACTGCATTTATTATCCATGCCAAAAAAATTGTTTAATATTTACAAATTTTTCTCTAAAAACTATACCTGAACTTTTCATATATGCTAAACATATTTGCCAACTATTTGTGCAGTAATAAATGATTTATTAAATATATAATATAAATGTATAGAATGCATAAGGTATGTTTGGATGTGTACACACGATGTTATATTGTATGAATACATCAAATCATGGTGTGGTAAATATTCACTTTAAGGGGAACTCGATATAACTAATGTATGATATTTCGGAATCGGGAATGCTGAACAACTGCTAATAGACTATGTTGTATAGACAGTTATGAAATACGTCGAAAAATTGAACTATTCCTTAGGCAACGTCTAGAGATATTAAGTCTGTGGCAGCTAAGATCTAAAAGAGGTACTCTTACATATATATGAACATTATGCGCGTAATGCTGACTTCAAAGTGTAGTCGCTGATTAATTTTCTGAATAGTTCCAATCAAATATGTGAATAAGATAAGTAAAGGTAAATGCCAATAGTTTTTGTTTAGGTTCGTTAGAAATATTTCTCTATCCTACACCGTTCTAAGTAATTCATTTGAAATTGGAAAAAAATGTTCTAAATGAATCATCCATTCATGTATTTTACAAACATTTTATTGATCTATTATTCGTTATAGTCAGTTGTGACTGTTTTTGTATTGACTAGCTCGTGTCAGTAGTCACAAGCTAATTGTACTGAGAACGCAAAAAATACTAGTTACAGCTTAAATATATACAGATATGTGTGCTATTTTTTAATAAATTGTATATTTGTGTTTGTTATGATTTTTAAGTTATGTTTTATTTCAATTTCATTTTTATTATTCCTATTGCAGTTAGTTTTTGTTGCGTTGCAGATTTTTGTATTTTTTTTTTTGCATTTTATTTTTTTGTTTTGTCGTTGGTTGTTGTTGTTGCCGCTATGCTGTGTAAGCTTCAAAAATGCACTAACCGGAAATGACATTTTCAAATATGCATTTGTAATCCTAAAAGGTTTACAAAGTTGAAAACTATAAACTATGGTTTTTATTTTTAATTGAAAAAAAAAATATGTACAAAATGAATTGTGTTATGCATAAGCAAAATTTAAAAATTCACATAATATTATATACCCTAGATACAAGTGATGAATTTAAAGGGATTGATGTTAAGAAGAACTTACATTTATAAGGTAGTAAACTTAAGTGATATGATTTGACGATTAGAATGATAAGGAATCAATAGGAGTTGGTAGGGTTAAAAAATTATCATGTGACAGTATTCAAAACAAATTATAGAACAAGTCGTGGGGGACATGTGGGTAGTATGTTACTTATATATATTTGTTACCTAGTTCCTTGTAGATGTTTCACGGGCAGCATTTGCATCAGTTACCGAACGAAATTTATACTATTAAGTTACATTTTCCTACATCAATTTTGTTAGCCACACTTCCTTTTTTTCCTTACAAACTGTTTTTTTTTATTTGTACACTCTGCCTATAGGTAAAGCACCTCCATCATAGTGTTCGCTGCAGTTGATTTCTCAGAAATTCGCATTCATTGCTAAAGGACTTCACTACTCGTGTTCCGTTTTGTTTTATAATCTTAGTAATTTTACTCATGTTGCTTTCATAAGAATGTATTGAGAAGTTAGATATTGCCTTAGTAAACTACCAAGGCTATAACTGTTGGTTGCTTGACTAAGAGTTTACCACCCAGGGATAATATTGAGACTGTAATTTGTGTGGAGTATTAATTAAAAGCAGTTTGCTCTTAGTATCAATTCAGTTGTTGCAATTCGTTCTTTAGTTACTTAGGCACACTTGCAAAAGTTTTAATTGAATGTGTGTGAGTAGAAGGTTTTGCGTATTTCCTACTTTCCACGGTAGTGCAGTGGAAAGATTAAAGTGAGTTTAAGCAATAAGCGGAACATTATTAGGATATTAATGTAAATGGACATTACCTAGAATATCTTCGTATATTTAGGAGGCCATAGATTAAATGTGATTTTATTTTCTTTTTGTTGACTTTTTGGTTTGTGGACTACATTTATCATTTATTCATTAATCAATGAATTTTATAAGCTCACAAATTTCATAGCATTCAATGTCTAAGAATAATATCTGGCATATGGATTACGCGACTGCGCCTTTTGATATCGTTCATATTGTCATACTATCGCACAGTGGTTGCCGTTTCATACAAAGAGCGGACAAAAATAGAAGGAGTTTTCATAGGTGACTGTGGCACATCTCACAGTCTCTTTTAGTGACACCAATTTCTAAAATTTGGTTTAAATCTGTAAAAGGATTCAAGGACCTCTCTTAGATCCTGAAAATTTAGATTTCATAGTAGGCACACCCAAGTCGTCATATCCATTGATTCCATCAATCTATGACTAAATCTAAAATTTGGTCAATATCGGACAAAGGATTCTAGGACCTCTCTTAGATCCTGAAAATTTTAATTTTAAAGTAGGCATACCAGAGTCGGTATATCCATTATTTATTGTTTAATAATATTACAAATTTGTTTATAATAATTCAAATAATTCAAAGAGTTTAAGGATTTATCCTTTTTCTGCTTAGATATCACAATTTATATCTTGAAATATTTTGTGTAAATTAATATTATATTATAAATGTAGGTAATTTCAAAAAACCTTTTTGACAGTTTTGGTATATAATAAAATCTTAGGAACTACTTAAAACTACTTAAAATGCTAAGGGGAGGCCAGCTCAACAATATGGTTGTATTCGGAATGACTAGATTTGGCATTAACATTTTCAGACAGTCTGTCAATCTTTACAACCACGAGATCAATGTTTGCAATCTGATGGAGTCGTACCGTAGAATAAATTAGGAAAATTATAAATTAACTTTAAAAGTTTATTTTGAATTACTTGTAGTCTTTTTAAATGACAGTTTGCATTTTAAGACCATACAGGCGCAGCATAAAATATCACAGCGTGGAATATTAATTTGAATATCAACATTTTATTTGTAATGCTTAATGCTGATGCTCTGTTAATAAATGGATACAAGGTTCTAATCAAGATGTTACATTTATTTATAATATAAGAGATATGGTCTTTATATGTTAGTTTGATCTAAAATAACACCTAAATATTTAACATTATTTTCCCACTTGACCTCAGCATAGTTAATATTTAAGTTACTTTGAGGTAAAAAACATTCTTTTCTTTTCCTGGTGAAACAGATTGTGTGACTTTTATTACAATTTATTGCTATTTTCCACTTGTTAAAATAATTTCATAATTTACCAAGAGCTAGTTGTAAGTTGGACACAATTTCAGCAGATAATTTACCTGAGCACAATATTGCGGTGTCGTCAGCAAAAATGGACATAGTACAGTTTTCTATGGTAGGAATGTCAGAAGTATATATGTTATATAATACCGGAGATAAGAATGATCCTTGTGGGCATCCTGCATTTATATCAAATAAACTAGAAATGGTAAAGCCGATGTGAATTCTAAAAGACCTTGAGCTTAAGAAGCTTTGAATAATTTTAATAATATTAGCGGGGAAGTTTAGCTTTATTAATTTGAAAATCAATCCATCGTGCCATACAGAGTCAAATGCTGCATTTATGCCCAGTAAAACCATACCAGTGGACTTTTGATTGATAAAATTTGACTTGACAATATTTCTTATTCTAACCAAGGGATGTATGGTGTTGCGTTCCCTGCGAAATCCAAACTGCTGCGACGGCAAAATGTTTTTATCTTCTAAAAAATCTGTCATTTGTTGCTTTATTACCTTTTCCAATACTTTGCTGATGGAAGATAACAAGCTTATGGGACGGTATGAAGATGGCGAATCTGAAGGTTTGTTGGGTTTCTTTATAGCAATAACTTTACCTTCTTTGAATTGATCAGGGAAATAACCCAAGTTAATGCAGCTGTTTATTATAATGGTCAGATATTTTCTACCTTTCCTCGGAAGAGATTTGAGACAACTGTTATTAATTCCGTCTGCACCAGGAGACTTTCTAGACTTAAGACCTTTGATTATAGTAGCGATTTTGTCGTATGAGATATAAACTTCATTCAAATTTAAAAAAAAAAAATTAATTTCCCTTTGCACCCCATGAATGAGGTATGGGATAGCTTCTCGCGTTGTTGTGAATTAACACGCTTTCTATTTTTAGATTCACAACTAACGGCACCTACTTGTTTATCGACGAATGCGAACGTCACTGTTTGAGAAGCTCTTACTAGACACCACGATTGAATCGACGCTTAATACTGCGAAGTTGCTGTCAACAACATTCGAGGGGAGCCGACAATGAAAGAAAATTTTTATTTATTTTTTTTTCTTTTTTAAGATGACTGGAGCCAGGTTTGAACCTGCGATCTCCCGCATGGTAGTCGCGTGTTCTAACCACTATGCCACGGCCGGTCCAAATTTGAACTCCGGTTAAATTCACGAATGGCGTAACTTACTTGTTCCTCCGTAACAGAGTCATTAAAAGTCGATGAATGGGTGTGATTGTTACAAAAAGTTCTACCCAATATTTCACATTTCTCTGATGTTGTCGAGAAACGTATATTATTGTCCTTTAAGGTTGGAATGTTTTTAGACTTTTTCCTTATGATTTTTGTCAAGTTCCAAAAAGGAGGAGAGCCTTTGTCCAAAGTAGACAACAATTAATTTCATCAATCTATGACTAAATCTACAGTTTGGTCAATGTCGGACAAAGGATTCAAGGACCACTCTTAGAGTACACAATCAAAAAAATGACACCGAAAACGATGAGTCTGCTTTGTTCTATTGAAGATAACTCAACAATTCGCAAATTTCCGCAGCTGTAATTTACATCATATAATCTGTAAATATTGGTAAACATTTTACAACAAATTTGGTTGTTATCTTCGATCGACTTCGCAACTAAAACTCTAAGTGAAATGTAAGTCCGCACACGAGTTAGTACTGTAATAGGCACATATAATCAATTAATTTAATAAAATAGACACAACATGCTGAGAAGTTTTTAATTCTTTTAAATAATAGTTAATACCTTTCTTTATAATATTTAAATCTTCCAATCTTTTTTAAAGAGGTTTTTACGTTTTATTTTGGACCTCCACTTGAAAGTTATTCACGCTGCGAAACAAAATTAATTTCATGGTCTGCCTTTGGCAGCTATTCTTGAAGAAGACAGGTGAAGTAAAGCAAAAACAAAAGTAATTTGAAAGAGCAAAATCTATTGTGAGATAGTGTTGCCACAGTATTACCCAGAATTTTGACTTAATTTTTTTTATTTTTGGCCAACGGGGACGACCACTGTGTGTCGGTACAATTTTGCACCACTTTTATGAGAATACCCGGTATTGTGTTTCGAAAGTCGGCATCTAAATGATCAAATAATGTTGGGATTTCTGATCAAATAGGATCACCTTCAGGAATTCTGAAATACATAAACGATATGACGCACTGTAACATAAATACAAACAATTTTACATACAATAACATAGACATCCGTCACCGTTGAAATGTTCTCTAACACTAAATTCATCTTGTTTTGCTTTGTTTGATTTTTCTAATGAGATGCTTATAACTACTTAACTTTCAGTTGATTCTCATCGAACACACTACGCAATTGATGGCCCGTTGTCTTCAATTCTAGCACCAGTTAGATATGATATGAGTGTAGGCCAAGATCTTTCCTCCAAATTTTCAAAAGAGGTGGACGGGCAGAGACCGATTTGCCCAAAACGGCATCGGATTGATAAATTCGACTCCTTTATCACACTCACGTCTACAGCGGCGATGGAAATTTTGGATAAATATTATCCAAAAAAAAAAAAAAATATTATCATAATGAAGGGGGTCTTTTGATATAATCCATATTCATTGCAATTAGGTCATATATTGTTCAGAATATGACTTAAGTCGATGTGCTGACAAAACGGATATGTATACATTAGAATGAAAGGGACTTCAGTCATATATATGGGAGGTACCAGGTGGTGTGTGGCAAAAGTTTCAGATCTTAAAGGTTTTGTTTACTATTACAAAATAGTTAAACTGACCAAATTTAAATATCCTTGTATGGGGGGGTACCACAAAAAGTCCACTTTCCACATCTATTGCTGAGCATAATTTCATTAGAGCATTAGAGAAAAATTTGTCCATATCAGAGGAAAAGTATTTGCTCCGATGCGTAATGGTCTATGCAAGTGTTTACTGAGAAAAACATTAATTTGTCAAAAATAAGTCGTTTTGTATGGGAGAAGAAGGCGTGAACCGATATAGTCCAATTTTCATAAGCGAACATCATTCGCAAAATTTTAGTGAATTCAGTTTACTTACAAAAAAGATATGTATGTAAGCGAATAATACAAGATTTTTGTGCAGAATTATCCTCTGGCAAGTGAGTGAAATATTGATCATGTTCGTGGATTGCATCTCACACCCTCCGCTACAGTAGCCACATTCTCGTCTGTACGCACCAAACGACGACGGGTACCATGAGTATTGTCTACTAGCATGCCAGTCTCACTAAATTTGTTCACAAACTTGCGTACACCATGCGCGCTAGGTGCTTCATTTCGGCCAAACCCCATTTTCAAAAATGCACGCCTTGGGCTACACAGAACTCAATATTTGGCAACGTTGTTATCACGTTCCGCGACTTATTTCATTTAACGGAGGTTTGATATTGACATTCTGTTGATATTTCTCATCCTAGTGCGTGACAATGAATTTACCATTAATATCAACAATAAAAAATCTGTTCTGATCGCTTAGCCAAAGTATCGAATGATACACTAACACAAATTGATAAATAATCATTACAATCGACATACTATCTTGAACAACTTACTTAAACTTAATTTCCCTTTGCACCCCATGGATGAGGTATGGGATAGCTTCTCGCGTTGTTGTGAATTAACACGCTTTCTATTTTTAGATTCACAACTAACGGCACCTACTTGTTTATCGACGAATGCGAACGTCACTGTTTGAGAAGCTCTTACTAGACACGACGATTGAATCGACGCTTAATACTGCGAAGTTGCTGTCAACAACATTCGAGATGAGCCGACAATGAAAGAAAATTTTCTTTTTTTTTCTTTTAAGATGACTGGAGCCAGGTTTGAACCTGCGATCTCCCGCATGGTAGTCGCGTGTTCTAACCACTATGCCACGGCCGGTTCCCTTGAACAACACTGTATGAAAAAATGTTACATCTCCACAAAAAATGTTCATGGGCAACTTATCTGGGTTACATACGTAGTGGACTGTTAATGTTGCCCAGTTTGAATATCACTTTTTGCTCAAAAAATTTCGTGAAATGCACCCAATGAGTCGCTGAGAGTGTGACAAGTTGGCCCATCAAAATATACATATACATTGTTTAAACAAAAACTTTTTTCTTCTTCCTATTTGGCAGCAGCAACAGAAATTCATCCATCTGAAGCTGCACGTATACAAACAATTACTCGATATTCCTCATCGTATCAGGACTTGTCTGAGCGTGGTTATTCCCTTTGTCCGTGCTTTTATAATAGTCGATTTAATTAAGGGGGGTGGAAAATTCGGCCACCGTGCCCGATCCTAGTTTCTTCGGGCTGCCAAAAGCACCAAGGGAGCTTTTGTGTTAAGCTTCATTAACTTTTTTACCAAGTCTATAATACTAGGTTGCACATATGTATGTTAACACTGAACGGAACCTCACAACGAATGCTGTAATCTGTTTGGGGAACCGCAAGGATAGATTCTGGTTATTCCAAGATGAATAACGATCATCAAATACAAATTAAAAGATCTCACTTAACTTATTCACATCCCTTACCTTGGAATATTCTATGATAAGGAAATCGTAGGTAAGTTTATAAATTATCACATAATTTAACATGTGATTTGGTCTTAATACTAACACTGATATGTCTCAATATTAATGAATGATAGCTGCCATATTACTTTTTTATGCCTACCCTTACAATTACCGGAGTTGAATTTAAATACGTTAATGTGCTATTTTCTTACGCAATGACTCTTCACATTTATCTCTTTCTCCCAATCCAAATGAAAACATATTCATTTCATATTCCCTACACTTATTGCAAGTACTTGGCAAAGTGTTACCTACCTTTGAAATAATGATAACATCACTCTTTACAATTTACTAAAAAGGGGGTTGAACTTAAATTATGTTGATACAAGAAGTAAAAATTAAATGTCTACCTTAATTATACACCAGTTTTATGGGAGAATACAAATTACGTATTGTAAGTAGTAACCTTGCATCCTACTATTAATCAACATCTGACGCTCTTTCCCATGCAATTAAATAACAATTTTACAATAGTTCCACAGTATATACTAACCACAAAGTTATTTTCTTCTAATGGCGCATTTCAACGTATTTTCATATATTAATTGAAAAAATTAATAAATAATTTAATAAAATTCTTTAACCAAATGCATATTTTACATTCATTTTCATCATTTGTGATTGCAAGTGCACGGCTGAAAATGCTGCCATTTTAAAATGTCGTATGCACTGAACATAATGGCCACAAATATGTTGGAAAGAAATGTGACATACCAAACATATTTTGATATTTGAGCATAAAAATACGCGCACACAGTAACAAATGGACACACACGTACTAATGCGCTTACAGTAGAGCTACGATATAATCGACTTGCTGTAGACTTAAGTTTAACATTTTGAGTAATTTTGATTTACGGCGATTATAGTGCATTAATATATTAAAGCGAGTATTTAATAATACATATATTTGTTTTTTTCTGTAATCTTTCGCATATTTTTGGTTGTTGTTACGTATACTTACTGCTAATTAAATACAATAAGTATACGTTCCATATGACAGTCAGTAGTTATAGATCAGAACAAAATTTCTTATTGCCTTAAAATCGTTACAATTCATCTCCCTTTTACTTTATAAAGATGTTCCACTCTCCCTATTAATAAATATGCCCAGCACCAAATATATATTCATTCATACACACGACCGACGACTATGTATATGCCAACAATGCAATGTTGTAAAAATAGTACATCAATGAATATTTCAACATTTCCGCAACTGAGGACATCGATGCCATGGAAATTTAATTAAAACTGACATTTTTTCCCCCACAACAAAAACAACAACATTGGCCACCGCCATCGCCAACAAAGTTGTTGAAGAAATGTACAGCAACACCAACAAAACAGAAGCTACAGCAAAAAAAAAAAAAAAACAACGCAGTAGCTACAACATAGATGATGAAAACCAATACCACCTAGACAACAACAATGAATGTGAGCCGAATATTTTCAAAGTAAAAAGTTGATGGATAAATATGTGGATGAAATATTTTATTAAATATGGGTGAGTTCATATGAGAAATTTTGGTGAATGCTGCAAAGCAAAATGAAAAAAAAGACACACACAAAATAAAACCGAGATTTTAATTTTTGGCATAGAGGGTCGTTGGTCGTTATGGAGAGACTTGTGCATTACTGCTGTTAACTTATGTTGCTTCCACACATAGATTTGGATGCATAGTTGGTAGGAAATTTAAACATTTGGTCTCGCTGTTTAACAAAGTACGAGATTGAATAGCCATCAATCAGCATCAAGGCGACATAGTTTTCTTAACGATGATATGTGTACACTGATCGACGGAAGATAATCACGAGGATGTGATATGTGTACCCTCTCCAACGGAAGATAATCACGAGGACTCTAAAGTTTATTTCTATGAGCGCCAGGAAGATAAATATGACCTTTAACCTGGCCATGACATTAAAATTGTTCTGGGAAATATTCATAGCATTAAAATAGGTGGTAAACACATCTACACTGCAGCACCTGCGACAAACAATTTCAAACTGGTAAGCTTAGCGTATTAAATGGAACTAGATTAAAATACAATGTTATCGACAATGCATTGACGATATTGTGATGCGTAGTAATAATATAGACAAGGATCACCAGCTAGATGCAGCCATGAGACGCACGAAATTAAGTAGTACCGAATACCTTCGTAAACAAATGCAAAGGAGCTAGATATCACAAGGCTGACGCGAAAAGCCTCTTCAAACATAAAAGCGACTATAGAGTAAAAGAAACAGAGCGAAAGTACATGGATACAGAGAAAGCCCGAAAATTTTACAAAATTCAAAACAGAACAATGTAAATACAAGGATCCCCAACTGTAGGGACAGCAATGAAAACATTACTAAACATTGGTTTTTGTGTTTTCTGTGAAAGAATAAAACCTATCTTAAAGAACCTGATTAGACCTTATCAGTGTAGCTTAAGACCTAGTAAATCCATGACTAACAAATCCTGGAGAGCATGTAAGAAATACGTCTCGATATCTAGAATTTTTTTTAGACTATAAAATTGCATTCTGCAGTCCTACATGACTGAAACTATTAGATACCCTGGTTAAGATTAGTATACCAGTAAAGCGGAAACAGCTTTGTCGGATGACAATGATCTTCAGTGAAGTTAAAAATCTGACCGAATCATTTGCTATTTCTACCAAGCAATGTTTCAGGTCGTCGGGAGTGTGATGCATGGTAAAGCTGTTGATCGGTTTAACTTGGCAAACTCAGAGTGATTCTTGCCAACTGCACTTCAAGTCTACTCACAGACCTCTGTATTAGTGATACTACTGCGCACGGAGTACCTCCAAGTGATGTTGCCTGGAAAAGTGCGTTTGACACCCGTCTCAGCACGGCCAACTGTGAGGGGCGAAATTTAAAACCCCGGCACGTCAGCTCAGAGTGAGCGGTACGCTGGTCAACGTCTGACCCAGAATGGGCGGCTGTAATAAAATCCTGGCAGGAGGAGGAAACTGCGACGTGTTGTGCTGGGCTTGCAACCCGCCAGTGACGTGTTAACTATTGCAATGAAAAGAAGTAAGAAAATAATGAAACGGACCGCCCAAAATGTAATCGACTTAAGGACAACTATTTGAGGATATGCACCTGGAATGTTATAACACTGTATAGACCAGGTGCCTCCATCCATCTGGCGAAAGTCTTCGAAGAATAAAAGACTGACTTAACCGCTTTACAGGAAATCCGGTAGGCAGGACACGGGTGCTCGCACATGAAATCGTGCGACATCTACTATAGTGGCAATGGCTGTAATAAAATCCTGGCAGGAGGAGAAAACTGGGACGTGTTGCGTTGGGCTTGCAACCCGCCAGTGACGTGTTAACTATTGCAATGAAAAGAAGTAAGACAAGATTGAAACGGACCGCCCAAAATGTTATCGACTTAAGGACCACTATTTGAGGATATGCACCTGGAATGTTATAACACTGTATACACCAGGTGTCTTCATCCAACTGGCGTAAGTCTTCGAAGAATAAAAGACTGACATAACCGCTTTACAGGAAATCCGGTGGGCGGGACACGGGTGCTCGTACATGAAATCGTGCGACATTTACTATAGTGGTAATGCGGACAAGCACGAGCTTGGATGTGGATTTGTGGTGGGCACGAGACTTCGACACCTAGTCTCAAGTTCAACCCAGTGTGTGAACGTTTAGCCACCATAAGTCATCGAAACCAAGTTTTTCCACATAACACTCATATGTGCCCATGCTCCGACAGAAGAAAAAAGCGATGAGGACAATGACGAGTTCTACGGGAGCCTAGAAAATGTATATGACAGTAGCCCAAGCCATGACATTAAAACTATACTAGGCGCTTGTAATGTTAAATAGGCAGGCAGGCAGTATTTTAGCCTACCAGCGGAAAATTCAGTCTGTACACCGAAACGTTGAACTATGACATCAGAGTGATTAATATCTCTGCGGCAAGAAATGTGTTAGTTAGCAGCATTAGATTTGACCATAGAAATATTAATAAAGCAACATGGTTGTCTCCAGATCAATTGACAAGGAATCAGATAGATCACGTGGTAGTCGATGGAAGGCACTCATCTAGGGTTCTGGACGTACAAGTGGTCAGTGGTGCGAACATTGACTCTGATTACTAACTTACCGCAGTTATCGTACGTAACCAGGCACAACGAAAGCTGGACATCGGTAAACTGCGAACCACAGAGGTAGCGGACGCCTATTCCAACCACTTAACTCAACTGCTACGGAATGCTCCAACCCCTGATAATATTACCTCGCAGTGGCAATATTTAGCCGACTCCATAGAATGGACTGCATGAAGCGTACTTGGATACTCAAAACCGTCTCAAGATGATGCCTGGTACGACGGTCAATATCGGAATGCCACGAGAGAGACAGCTGCTGCATACAGGGCGAAACGGCAGCCAATGGCAACGCGAGCTGTTCCTAAACGGCACAGTGAGAAGAGACGAAAGGCATCTATTTAGACGGATAAAGAAGGAGCTGAAGAAGAGGCAGGGTGAGTGCATAAAGTTGATTCGAAGCAGAGGGGAAGCCCGAAAATTAACCTGAGAGTAAGGCGCGAATGCGTGGAACAGAGTTGCCCTCCTTCAAGGACAACGATGGCCAGCTAGATGCCTTTGACTCCCCGATAAGGAATAAGTAATTTGAAGCCATGTCTAAGTTTGGTATTCCTGCACAGCTAATTCGGCTTTGCAGATGTACCTTGGAAAACAACAAATCCTCGGTTAAGATTGGTAAGGATCATTCACAACCATTCAACACGGAAAGAGGTCTCAGGCAGGGTGATAGCTTCTCCTGTACACTATTTTACATAGTTGTGAAGAAGGTGATGAGAAAGGCTGGTGTAAACAAGTCTGACAACATATTCCACAAGATCCACATGCCACAAGCCTATGCCGCTGATATAGGCAACATTGGCCTTGATCTGCGGGATGTTACTGCAGTTTTCTCTTCACTAGAAAATGAGTCAGCAAAAAGGGTTTAGTCAACGAGGACAAAGCTAAAATAATGATGTCGACGAACAAAAAGTCCTCTCGAAGGGTACGAACGATCGCGATGAATTTACCTACCTCCGATCTGCCGTTAATAAGACAAAATGTGTCAGCCAAGACATCAAGCGGAGAATAGTGCTCACCAGTAGATGTTTTTACGAACTTCGTTAGTACTTTAGCAACACCACCTTATCTCGGGATACTAAGAAACAGCTATAACAGGTGTTATTTTTACTCGTTCTGTTGTATGCTGCCGAATCGTGGGTGCTTTCGACAACAGACATACAAAACCTGGGAGTATTCGAGAGAAAAGTGTACCTATTTGTGTCGACGGCGAGTTTTGTGATCGATACCGACGTGGCTTATAAAGTCAGAATACAACGACTACGATGGCTGGGACATGTTGCCAGAATGGATGTAAATGTCCTAGCGGGAAAGGTGTTTGAAGTGGTTGCCGAAGTACCGCCATGTGGTAGGTCTAACTAGAGAGTGCACTTAGAAAACCGAAACGTGTGGAATTCTTTTATACTTCAGGTCGCTAATTTATGTACCACGTTCGTAAGTTGTAATGGGCCACTTAAGTAAGTAAGAAAAAGATTAAAAAGATTCAACTTACATAGTGAGCAAACGGACTTTGTCTACCATCGACATGTAGAGGCCACGATTTGCGTTAAACCATCTTAAAAACATAATAGCCGTCTGACAAATACCCTCAAATGTTAAAACTTCCCTGGGACCGGCCGTGGAATAGTGGTTAGAACAGGCGACTACCATGCGGGAGATCGCAGGTTCAATACTGGCTTCAGTCATCTTAAAAAACAAAAAAAAAATTTTCTTTTATTGTCGGCTCCCCTCGAATGTTGTTGACAGCAACTTCGCAGTATTAAGTGTCGAGTCAATCGGCGTGTCCAGTAAGACAACAAAGAAACAGTGACGTTCGCATTCGTCGGTAAACAAGTAGGTGCCGTTAGTTGTGAATCTAAAAATACAAGGCGTGTTAATTCACAATAACGCGAGAAGCGTTATTTTTTAAGTTAAAACTTCCCTATAATAATTTTGTATAGCATACATAGCATTTTCTATGCCACTGCCCTGCTTTTGGTGACCCAAGATATAAAAAGGTTGGTTACCGGACACTTAAAGATAGTACATGTTAATCAGTAGACGACTTGCATAATATTCACGCTATTATAAAAGCAACGAAATGGCTTATGAGCGAAGCTGACCAAGTGGAACATGAATAATTGGTGCGAAAATGTAAATGACATCACAACATGATCTATATATGAACCCAAGTGAGCTATGCCGAGGGTTGGTGCCGAATTAATGTGACATAACCTTACTCTGTGAGCGGCTTCTTGTTGTAACATACGAATGACTCGAACCTTTCTGGATTATTCGTATAGCATGGTTGATTAACGGCACTTCGCCAATAGACTATTATCGAACTTAGTGCGCACAAGATCGTGTGATTGAAGATCTGTGTGATGTGAGTGCACTATTATGCTGAATCTTAAGATCATCCCAGTCCGTAGCTTCCATTTCAGCTCGTAAACAGCGCGTTTGATTGAAATAGCGTTTCACCAGTATTTTTTAAAAAAAAATGTGAAAAATTTGCATGCTCTGTGAATTGGCTTCTTGAGAATGCCCACGGGCCGAACCTATGGTGCTATTTTTTTTGACGACTTAATCTTGCTTAAAAAAAAATTTAACTTCCCTTTACATCCCATGAATGAGGTATGGAATGCTTTTCGCAAAGTTGTAAATTAACACGCTTTCTATTTTAGATTCACAACAAATGGCACCTACTTGTATATAGGCGAATGCGAACGTCACTGTTTGAGAAGCTTTTACTAGACATGCCGATTGACTTGACACTTATACTGCGAAGTTGCTGTTGACATCATCGAGGGGCCCGGCAATGAGAGAAAAATGTAGATGACCAATATTTTTTCCAAACCTTTATCCTGTTATAACTTAACAAAATACAATTGGGCACGATCGTGTCGAGTGTATTGATATTATTACTCCATCTCTAAAGTGGACGGAGTGGTATATTTGTATAAGAGGTACCAGAAGAGGCGTGGCTAGACTTTCAATTTTTTTCCCAAAACTTTATCCTGTTATAGCTTTACTATAAAGAAAAGTCACTCCTTTTATGAGTTACACTTTTGAGTCGTATCAAATGATATATACCCTCATCCCTAAGGGTGATGGTATAAAAATTGGTTTTCTTTCAACAGATCGACACGTACCATCTTTTTGTCGACTATAAAGCTTCGACAGCCCGATACGGCAGAAATTACTTGATGCCATGGCTGAGTTTGGTATTCCAGCGAAGCTGATACGTCTTTGCGGAATGACGCTGACTGACACGAAGTCTTCAGTTAAGATTGGCAAGGACCTTACGGAGCCATTCTATACCAGACGAGGCCTAAAACAAGGCTACGGCCTATCGTGCGATCTCTTCAACACGAGTAAACACGAGTGGCACTATATTCAACAAAAGTCACATGCTACTCGCGTACGCTGATGACGTAGACATCATCGGTCGAAAACTGCGGGATGTGACTGCAGCCTTCTCAGGTATTCAGAAGGAATCAGCGAAAATGGGCCTAACGGTGAACGAGGACAAAACGACGTAGTCAAACGCATTAAGGTGCAACGGTTGCGTTGGCTAGGTCATGTTGTACGCATGGACGAAGATGCTCCAGCTCGAAAAGTCTTCGACAATGAACTCGATGGACGGCGCAGAAGAGGGCGACCAAAACTCCGTTGGAAAGACCAGGTTACTGAGAACCTTACATAACTCGGTGTGACTAACTGGAGAAGAAGCGCAGAAGATCGAGGCGCATATAATATTTTTCTACGTGCGGTATATAATCCACTGGGATTGCATAGAAGTACCAGCTAAGTAAGTAAGTAAGTTTCTTTCAACCTAGAAGAGTTATAAAATTTACTAATTTTACCAAAAAAATATATTACAAAAATTAAAATTTAAACAATCTTCCCTAACTAAACTGTAATTTTATACCCTCAATACTGTTTATGGGGAAGACACCATAGCTGTAAGTTGCCCCAACTTTTCCTCACGACTTCACTCAAACACATGTAATATTTTTATGGACATATTGCTGTTTTCGTTATTAATAAACAACAACAGCAAAAGTAACAATAACAACAATACTGCCGTCATCGGAGACTACGACTACAGCAGCAAAAAAAAAAATATTTTCATTTAATTAACACATGTAAAAAACCCACACAATCATCTGACAAAAAAAAAAATAACTACATCAAACCGATTGTACCCCTCTGCAGCTATAACGCAAGCGGGAAACGTTAGAGCGGGGTCAAAATCATGATAATACGGTTTGATAAACGTTCAAAATAATTGCTTGGCCTGACATACTCGTAATTGTATTGAATTGTATGTGCGCGATTGACAGGGGACAGCATTAAACTCATTGGGGGAGGAGGAGTTCATGCGGATGTAGGGGGGTCTGTATTTGTGTGTGTGTGATTTCAAATATGTTGGGTGTCGAGTGCAAGCAACATAACACAGTATCGCATATTCCCCGGGTGAATGAATCAATAATCATGATATGTTGCATGTTTCATTTTCTTTTTTTTGTTGTTGTTGCTATTATGTTTTCACTGAACAACATCAACCAGGGGACATTACCATCATATTGTGTATTCGTATAATAACAACAACTACATATTAAACATATTTTTAACCTGAGCTTGCGGCAAATAAATACTCAATGACGACGAGTCCTTTGTGTTTTAATAACTCATTTATACACATTTGTATAAATACAGAAACACACACAAACACATATGTAGTCGCGCGTCTGTAGTTAAACGTACAATACACGCATCTGCGTTTATATCATTGCCAATTAAATTAAATATGTTGTTGTCCGTGCCGCCGACTGTTTATTTTTAATGTTTTGCATTGAATTTAATTTCGTTATTTCTGTAAGCGTTATTGATCCAAAGGATATTTAAAATGTACTCAAATTGAGAAATTTGTCATTTAAATGGGATTTGTAGATAAATGATAATTGAAAAATAAGATTTTTGATTGAAAGTATAAATTGTGCAATGTGCAATGCTACCGACATAGACATCTGTTCAACATTTGGTATTATGATGTGGGTTATAGGAAGTATTAGCGATTTATAGCTCCAGTTGACAAAATGGATAACAATTTGGCTTTTCCTGTCACTACAGCTAAACAAAGTGGAACTAAACTAACTTAACAGAAACAGAAAGTCCCGTATTAGTGACAATTTTGTATTAATATTTCGACCATTCTTCACATTTATTTCCTAAAATGTATTTCTTTGTAATATTAGCCGTAATTGCGACTAACAAATGTTTCTACTGGTATCCCTATTCGTAACGACGCGCTCTTCCATACAAACTGCCCCTTTTTGGAGTCTGTCCCCGCGATCGCAGCTGTAATTAAGTAGCTATTGCGCTAAAATGCAAGCTTCCGTCCTCCTACTAAAGGCTGATTTCTAGGATGAAAAATCGCCCCTTTTTGGGGGATCTCTCGCTGCAATATCAACCACAAAATAAGAGGTATCGAGCTGAAATTTGGTATACAAGTTATCCTCTAAGTGGAGGTTAAATTCTAAGATGTACCAGATCGGACAAAAACTACACCCATGTCCCAAACAAACTGCCCTTTTTGGGGTGTTCCTCTATCTGTCCCCGCGATTACATCCGTTGTTTCCATCCTTTAGGCTGAGATTAATTCCTGAGACGAACAATATCGTACAAATACTACTCCCATCTCCCACAAACACTTTCCCTTTTTAGGGCGTCCGTCTGTCTCTCCCGGGACAGGGACCGGCTGTGGCATAGTGGTTAGAACACGCGACTACCATAAGGGAGATCGAGTCAATCGGCGTGTCTAGTAAGAGCTTCTCAAACAGTGACGTTCGCATTCGTCGATAAACAAGTAGGAGCCGTTAGTTGTGAATCTAAAAATAGAAAGCGTGTTAATTCACAACAACGCGAGAAGCTACCCCATACCTCATTCATGGGGTACAAAGGGATATTAAGTCTGTCTCTCCACCGAGTGTAGTCTTAATTTAAGAGGTGTTGAGCAGAAATTTGGTATACAAGCTTCTGTCCACCAAGCGGATAATTTTGGGGTGTCCGCCCGTTTGTCTTCTCGAGTGCCGTTGTTTAATAGCTATAGAGCTTAAATTTTTTTATTCCAGCTTCCATCTTCTAAGCGGAGTTTAAGTTTTAAGATAAACATACAAACTTTAAACTCCCCCTTTTAACGGATCAAAGTTTAATCAAATATACTTATAGTTCAAACAAACAGTTTTAACAACATTTTTACATCTGGTGAAGGGTCCGACCGGCCGTGTCATGATGGTTAGAACACGCGACTACCATGCGGGAGATCACAGGTTCAACTCCTGGCTCTTGTCATCTACAGAAAAGAACAAAATTCTTACATTGCCGGCCCCCCTCGATGTTGTCGACAGCAACTTCGCAGTATACGTGTCGAGTCACTCGGCATGTCTAGTAAAAGCTTCTCATACGGTCTCGTTCGCATTTGTCGATAAACAAGAAGGTGCCGTTAGTTGTGAATCTTAAAATACAAAACGTGTTTATTCACAATAACGCGAGTAGCTATCCATACATCATTCATGGGGTGTAAAGGGAAATTAAGTTTTTCTTAAGAAGTGTATCAAAGTTTAGGCATTCTTCTTCTGCTTCTTAAATGCAACAACAACAGAATTTCATCCAACAGTAGCCGCACGTAGAAATGAATTCCCAGCGCTTCGGTCTTTTGAGATCAGTAGATAGTTCGTCACTACGTGTTTAGATAATAGCTCTTTCTCCTGGCCCATCCAACAAAGTTTCGGTGGCCCCAGCTAGCGGCGTATATCGACTTTATTACCTCAGACTTTTCGAGCTGGAGCATTTTTATTAATTCGTACAACGTGTCCGAGCCAGCGCATTTGGTCTATTTCAACGCGCTTGACTACGTCGATGTCGTCCTACAGCTCAAACAGCTCATTGTTCATTCGAGGACGGTACTCGTCGTAAACGATGATGGGTCCTAATATTATGCAGGTAGTTTTCTCTCGAAGACTCCATTGAGCCATTACCCAGGATTCTGCGCTGTAGAACAAGACAGGTACGATCTGTGTCTGGTACAGTTGTATCTTTGTTCTTCGAGAGAGGACTGTGTCATTAAATTGCTTGCTTAGCGCACATAGCAGCGGTTTGCGATCAATATTCGTGTCTTGATTTCCAGGCTGACATTATTATTTTTGTTTACTGCGGCGCCAAGGTAGGCAAAATCATCTACCACTTCAAAGTTATAGTTGTCAATGTTCACGCAGGGTCCCAAACGAGTAGACTCTTTAATCGTTAAAACAACTTACGCAGCTTAGTCATTCTTCAGTCGACTGCTTTTCAATGCTCAAAAACGCCGCGGTAACATCTCGCAATCCACGTCCAATAATATCTATATCATCAGCATACGCGGGCAACATGTGACTTTTGTTGAAGATGGTACCATTTTAGTTTACTGCAGCCTTCCGCATGATCATCTCCATTACGATGTTAAAGAGATCGCAGGACAGACTATCGCCTTGTCTAAAGACTCGCTTGGTAGCATATTGCTCTGACAGATTTTTGCCAATTTTCAGTGAAGACTTCGTGTCAGTCAGTGTCATCCCGCAAAGTCGTCTCAGCTTCGAGGGGATACCAAACTCAGCTATAGCATCTAATAATTTCTGTCGTATCGGACTGTCAAAAGCAGCTTTGTAGTTGATAAAAAGGTGGTGTTGTCGATCTGCATCTGTTCGGTCTTCTCCAGGATTTGTCGTAGTGTAATTTTCTGGTCAGACGCGGATGTACCAGGTCCAAAGTCACACTGATATAGTCCAATTAGGATCGCTAGGATGGGCTTTAGTCGTTCACATAACACATCTTGTATGCGATAGGTATAAGGCGGTAGTGGGAGCACACGCTTGGTTCACCTTTTTTCAGCACATGTCATAATACGCTTAAATTCCAATACTCGGGCATGTACTCTTTAAGCCAAACCATGCGCAGGAGCTGGTTCATGCTTGTTATCAGCTTCTCGCCAACGGACTTGAAAAGCTCTGCGAGAAGTCCGACGGCACCGGCTGCTTTATTATTTTTTAGCATCGATATTGCTCTTCTTACCTCAGCTTGACTTGGGACCAGCAGTTGCTGGAAGTGTTCTCTCCATATATACAGCACACTCTGCGTATTTGTGACCAGAATTCCATCCATTTCCTTACAGGAGAGGAGCCCATTACCGTTGCCTTTTGCTTTTACTTTCTATTAAAATTTTCCGGCCTCACCTCTATCCCTGTATAGCTCAATATCCTCGTTCTCCCGTTCCTTCATTTGACGTTTTTTTTTTCCTTAAATTGCTGTCTCGCCTGTCTTACTGTCTCCTTGTGCCGTGCCCTAACAGACCGGGTTACAATTGGCAGCAGCATTCCTCTATAAGCGGCATCGTACCAGGATTCGTCTGAGCGCCGTTTTTTCATATCCTAGCACGGTTGTTGCGGCGGTTGCCATGGAATGCGCAATATGCCGCCACTGTGTATCGGGAACGTCAAAAGTAGTGGCGTAATAATTGGGAGAGCTGGTTGGAGTAGGCAGTGGTTATCTCTGGGGTTTGCAGCTTCGCGATGTCCAGCTTTCTTTGTGTTCGGTTACATGCGTTTTTCGCTCTGCTCAATCTCGTGCGCACCTTGACTGCAACCAGGTAATGATTCACGTCAATATTTGCACCACTGATCACACGCACGTCCATGACACTAGATGCATGCCTGCCATCAATTACTACATGATCAATTTCATTTTTGGTGTTTTGGTCGGGAAATAGTCAAGTTGCCTTGCGGATATGTTTGTGCCGGAATCTGTTTTAGTCTCTACCATGTTCTTTCCCGCTGCTAAGTATCGGTATGATGGCTGACTTTACCGATCGATGGACCAAGACCTAATTTTGCATTTAAGTCTCCCAGAACAATTTAAATGTCGTGGCCAGGGCAGTGGTCGTATGTTTCCACTAGGCGCTCGGAAAATGCATCTTTAATCTCATCGTCTTTATCTTCCGTGGGGGCATGAGCACAAATCAGCGTGATGTTGAAATATTTCGCCTTGATGCGGATTGCGGCTATTCGATTACTAACAGAAATAGAATCGCGAGACAAGATGTCTGAGTCTCTCGCCAACTACAAATCCTCTTCCAAATTCGTGCTCTTCGGCATGGCAGCTGCAATAGATGTCGCAATTTTTACGTCGCGAGCATCCTTGTCCTGTTCATCTCATCCCCTGGATGGCGGTGATGTCAGCCTTATATATTTGAGGACATCCGCCAGTCGAATAGTGGCACCTTCTCTATAGAGAGTCCGGACGTTTCAGGTGCATATCTTTAAATCATGATCCGTTTGCGGTGGTCCTCAACATTTGGGGGGTTCCGTTTGTTACTTTTTCTTTGTAGTGTTTTCATAGCCAAATATCACGAACAACGTCTCCCAGGTGCCACCACGAAAGAGGTTGTGAGTTGGCTTGAGAAGCAAGATTCACTTTACATCTCCAACGGCACCCATGCTATTCTCGACCTATTATGAACATTACAACAAAAAGTTAATCAAATTGGTCCATGCGTTCTCAAGTGACGCAGCTACTTTAAAAACTTATTAGAATTTGAATATATGTATGCCAACTTCTCAAGTCCGAATATTGTGTAAGGTATAAAAACATGTAACGAGTCTTCTGCAAAATATTTCTTTTTTTTGCTATCATAAAACCGAAAAGTTGTAAGGTTTTTCTACAGTATGAAGCATTTTTAAGAAATATTATAAAATCACTTTAATTAATGAAATTAGGTTCAAATACCCCATACCCTTACAACGTATGTCGTTATTCAATATTGTTACTATGTATTTTAAAATTATTGAATCTCATTATCCCCAAAACAAAACCAACTGCCGCTGCTGTCTTTGGTCAACCCCAAAATGGACTTATTAATGATTTTTGGACGTGCAACAAAGTGACCGTATTTTAGTGTTGTCAAAATATTTCCATTTAATTATAACATAATTTATGATATTTTTAATAAATAGCACAATATACAATACGAATATAATACAAATACATATATATACATATCAGTAAGGGTATCAATGTTTGTAGCTTGGCTCTATGAACAAATTAATTAGGCATCATTCATACGCCATCTGGTATTAGAATGACATTTTTGCGATACATATTGTGTAAGCGAGTGTGTGTGTTTGCGTTGTTGTGTGTGTGTGTGTGTACGTTTTTGTATTAAGTGTTATACAAATTATGTGTGCTTGTCTGTGCTAATGATAGAGTTATACATATTGAAATTGTTGTTATTACAAACAACTTAATAAATTTTATATTTCCAACAGACAAAGCCAGCGCGATACAGTCACAGCAATACAACTTTTATGTAGACATACAAAGCAAAACGACTAAATGAATATTAGGCTCTTCATAATAAATGATGAGTGTCATTTTTATTATAAATTAAATACAAACACATGGGCTGATAGTTGTATACTCACACACACGCACACACCAACACATGGTCAAACATAAATCACCATTAAACAAAGTCGTAAATATTTGATACATATTGTACAGTCGGCAATATGACGTGTTTTATGTTTTTGTTTTTTTGTTCATTATAAAACATCAATCAATAGAATTTTATAATGATTATGATGTTTTAATAACCCAACCAAACCAAACCAAGCAACCAATTGTTTGTAAATAACTCTCTGTGGAAGATGGCAACGTGGTAACACCACTCCACACACGTGTGTATGGTTGCCTAAAATTTCGATCCAAATGGAATTTTATAAATTATGCATCATTTAGGTAGCAACCGAAAAAAAAACAAGAATTGTATATCAGCAACATCGTTAAATAATGTGAAATAATAAATTAAGTGTAGTATTATATATAATACACATTCATATGTGTCTATGTGAAAAAGGGTGTTGCAATACGGCATGTTAAGAGTTGAAGGACATTCCATAAAGAGAAAATAACTTTATCAAGACTACATCAAACAATGGGTAAAATTTCCAGAAATTTCTCCAAAATCTCCGACAATAGTCTGTCTTGATAACACAGTACAACATATTTCAGCTCATTGATTTGGGACTGAATTCTGAGAATCGCACGTCAAATAGCCCCAAAAAGAAGAAGTTCAGCATCATTCGTTTTGACACGTTAAATGCCATAATAATTTAATATCAAATGATCAAATGATTTTTAACTGGGTTTATTTTGTAGTTACAATAAAACTGTTGAACTTCGTGGCGTATGATTTACGTGGAATATTTCATGTGATAATCATACGCCACCATATAGTATGTATGTTAGGCCAAACAAAAGAGCCTAAAACGCGACAAATTCCACTATACGATACTTACTAATTTCAAATCGATATTAAATTATTATGCCATGTAAGTCGACTAAACGAATGATGCAGAACTTCTTCTTTTTGGGGCTACTTTCACGTGCAGTTCTCAGAATTGAGTCCCAATAACATGTGTTGTACTGTGTAATATATTGCAGCAAATAAGTGCTTACTTTAGTTTACTTAAAGATGTATATTTTCCCAACATGTTTGCAGCATTTACAATCATAATAATTTTCTATACATCCAACAACTTTCAATACCTGTCATTCCACTCACACACACACACATCCAATTTTGCATATCACCGGGAAAAAATTCACTATTGTGTGTGTTTATGAGTTTTTTTTTTTACCATTGGCATTACATCTAGTTGATATTTTTCAATTAATTTTCAATTATAAATATTTAAAATATGTTCAAATACACAATACTAAATGAGGTTGATGATGATGATGCTACACACGTTGGTTTTTTTTTTGTTTTGCTCCGCAAATACAATACAGCATCAACATTTTGCGGCATCAATAACCGGAACAAAAAGAGGAAATTAGAAACAATTTCATAAAAATTTGATGTATCTGATACATGCATTCTATACACATTTGAAATGGTATGTATGTATGCAGTATATTTATAATCTAATTGATTTGTTAAGCTCACATACATACATACCAATATACACATATATATATATATATACCAAAGAAACAAATGAATTTAAATATTAAATACTTTTTGAAATAATACCAAATTATTGTTGTTTTTCTACAGTTGTTGTTGTTGTTGCAACATCTATATTAGTTATGTCATGCGTTGTTTTGGGGTGGCGTTGGAGTAGGGGTATGCGTAACATACATACCTGCAAATATTATATGCAAAGATATGTGTGTGTACATTACATTATGCGAACAAAGCCTTTGCCATAAATCTCGTTTTGTATGCCAACTGTGTGCACACGATTTGAGGTGAAACACATACATACTTTTAATGAAATGGGCAACCTAGGAAGCGATTGGATTAGAGATAGAGGGATTATAGGTATTTATATTCAATTTAATTTGTTTGAAATTCCATTTGTCATGTAAGCTGTAAAATGCAATGTAATGGTCCATTAATTTAAGGATTATTGAAATAAAAATATAATTAAGGCTTACTCCTTTGACGGCTATTCTTCGAAGACAACAACAGTAATAGGATGCAAACAAACAACAAGAGTAAGGTAAAAATATACTTGAAATCAACCATGTGCCAGCGATGTTAAGGTACATGTGTTCGGTTAGTGCTAAACAGCGATATCTATTTGTGTTGATAGTAATATCTGCTTAGTCCGCTTACAAAACCTATTTGTTTTTGGCTAGTAACATTTTCCCTCTCGAATGGGAAGTCATCTTGTCACGATGCAAGGGCTTCTAATATGAGTCCCGTTGTGGTATGCTTGGCTTAGAAATACGTTTTATAGTCACGCTGGCATTTAGAGGAGTGCAGTAGTGATAATAGTTGTAACCGGTATATCCTCGACTGCCATTGGGGCCTAAAGTGAGTATAAACTAAGAACTACTCACCCCCTGTCTCTTAGCGTCTGTTTTCCCCACGTCCGCTAACCCTTGAGGGTCACATTTCTGTTATTCTAAAGTTCGTCGTTCCGTTATTTTAAATTCATCAGCGTTTCAGAGAACGAAGCCGAACCGAATTTTCCGGTGGCGACAGCTCATCGGTCGGAGACGGCGAAATACGATTTTTACCGGCCGCGGCTAAATTTCGGTTCATAATTTTGTAACCAACATGTTCTTCGGGTCACACCACACAACACAAAGGCCATAAAGTTTTTACAAAATCTTGGACACAAAACGGTGACCAAAATAGAGGTCTTCAACAGAACGAGAATCACATCAGCCGATACAGGACGAATAAATCGGCGGCTTCATATAAGCCGACACAAACCTCCACATCGGCGGCAGCGCGGTTGATTCTAAATAGTCGGCGGCAGCGGCGCATCAACTAATTCTTGGTCGGCTTTCTTTTCTGCAGTGGCTGATGGTCTGCGTCTGCCTCCAAAGGAGCGCCAGTCATTCAGGCTTGCCAGTTAGGCATTATATGCAATATAAATTTTGCTCAAAGGACTCAAAACCGGTAAGAAAGTTTTAGTCGGGAAAACCGACCTACATATACCGTTACCCTCAGTAAAACATAAAATTTTCTAGTATATTTTTTTTGTTATTCGATTGCTAAAGTGGGCGGAGTGGTATATTTGTATGAGAGGTACCAGAAGAGGCGTGGCTAGACTTACAGTTTTTTCCCCAAAATGTTATCCTGATTTAGCTTAACTTAATACAGAATTTGTACACGGTCACGTTGGTTGTATTGATATTAATACTCAATCTCTAAAATTTGCGGAATTGTAAATTTGTATGGGAGGTACCAGAAAGGGCGTGGCTAGACTTTAAATTTGTTTTAAAAAACATTATTCTGCTATAGTTTTACTAAATATTGTATTTAGACACGACCGCGTTGGGTGTCTTAATATTATTACTCAATTTCTAAAGTGGGCGGAATGGTACAATTGTATAAGAGGTACCAAAAGGGGCGTGGATAGACTTTTTGTTTTTTTCTCCAAAACTTTATCCCGGTATAGTATTACTACATATAGAACTTGGGAACAATCGCGTTGGATAAATTTATATTATTATTCGATATCTAAATTGGGCGGAATGGTAAATTTCAATACCATAAGTAGTTTCGGGGAGATATTAACTTGTGCAACTTTTCAAAACATTTGGTTTCGTCTTACGAAAGTTATCGTGCGTACCAGCCGGACAGACAGACAGACGGACATGGGTCAAACGACTTAAAAAAGTCATGAATAGAATTTGGTCCAAAGAATCTTAGGGTCTAAAGTGACTCCTTCTATGTGTTACACGTTTGGGTCGTATCAAATAATATATACCCTCCTATCCGTAGGGCGGTTAGATCCGAGCCTGATACAAAGTGGTTCTTCGAAGCCAGGTGCCACAAAAGATTAAAGGTCCAGATGGGATGCAAACCCCCCTAAATACCTACTTCAGTTGCTGATGAAGCGGTACGGATTCAACCGGCCTCTAATCCAGTTTTCCACAGTGCCAACAGTTGAGCAAGGTGTTAATAAGAAGAATAATTACATCCTTTCCGAAGAATCTCCCCCTGACCTTAATAGCCTCTTCTTCCCTTCCCCCTATGCACGAAACACCTTCCAAAAGGGCCATTACAACTAGGTTCTCCGTTTATAAGTGAACTAATCGGCTTGGTGATAAATTGATCGACCAGATCACGTATCAGAACAAGAGTTATCATCAATGGGCTAGATCCCGCATCTATAGGTTAAAGGGTACTGTACCTAAAACATAGACTGACAAACCTAAACGGAAGTCATCCCTTCCAGGATCCAAAAGATTCAATAGATCACTACATAGATCGTATAAAGGAGTTGCTAAAGACCACCGTATTTGTGCGATCATAGACCGCAGTACCAGCGATGGAACTATTTCATCAAGCAACTAAAAACCTTTTGGTAGAACTTTTGGTTTCACCTTTATCCCTGTAATTTACGATATCCTGGCTCTCTCTTTTCTTCCATATAAGTTGTTTTGCCTGAATAGGCGTTTCATCTCCCCTCTCTTATCATTATAACGCTTTGTCACTGCTCGCGTTGCCATTGGCTGCAGTTTTGCCCTGTATCCATCATCGTTTTCTTTCGGTATGTTTCGACATTCCACATCGTACCAGGACTTGTCTGAGCGTATTTTCCCTATATGTCGTTACAGTCTGCAAAAACATCAGAATTAGTGGGGTTCGTTTGCAGTAATTGAAAGAGATGGTTGGAGCAGGCATTGGCTATCTCGGTAGTATGCAACTTAGCGATGTCTAGTTTCATTTGCGTTTGGGTACGAGCGTTTTTAGCACTACTTAATCGCGCATTCTGCATTCGAAAGTCCGATACGACAGAAACTATTAGATGCTATGGCTCAATTTGATATTCCCGCGAAGCTGATACGAAGTCTTCAGTGAAAATAGGCGGAAATCTAATAGAGCCATTTTCTACCAAGCGAAGCTTTAGACAAGGCGATAGTCTGTTATGTGATCTCTTTGATATCATAATGGAGAGGATCATCCGGAAGGCAGCAGTAAACATGACTGGCACCATATTTTATAAGTATTGAGTATTGATCGCAAACCGCTCCTAATATGCGCTGAGCAATCGTTTTAATGATAATGCACTCTCTCGACGAACGAAGATCCAACTCTACCAGACACTGATCCTACCTGTCTTGCTCTACGGAGCAAGAATCCCGGGTAATGACGCAGTTGGATAAATCTAGTCTTGGAGTTATCGAGAGAAAAATACTTCGCAAAATATTTGGACCTATCATTGTTAACGGCGAGTGCCGTCGTCGAATAAATCATGAACTGTATGAGCTGTAAAACAACATCGGCGTAGTCAAGCGGACACACTGTACGAATGCATCGTCTAGAAAAGTCTTCGGCAATAAACTAAATGGTCGGCACAGGAGGGGGGACCAAAACTTAGTTGGATGGACCAGGTGAAAGAGCTGTTATCTAAGCTTGGTGCGACGATCTATTTACGGAGCGGAAATGACAGAACCTCTTGCCTACTGATAGATAAATTTCTGTTGTTGTTGACATTACAGAAGAAGAAGAAAAATCGCTTGTGTAACTTGGCTGCAACTAGGTGGTGATCCGAGTCAATATTTCTTTGTCGATTACAAAGCTGTCTTCGATAGTCCCATCAGGCATCGCTTATACAAACCAAGTCTGAGTTTGGTATCCCAGCGAAGATAATTCGTTTCTGCATGTGTACACTCACGAATACCAAATCCTCGGATCGGCAAAGATGTATCTGCGCCATTCGATACGAGGAGAGGTCTCAGACAAGTGATGGTTTGTCATGCATACTGTTCAACGTAGTGATGGAGAAGGTGTTAAGAAATGCAGCGGTAAACATGTCAGGCACCATATTAAATAATAGCGACATGCTGCTCGCATATGCCGATAATATCGACATTATCGGTCGGACGATGCAAGAGGTAACAGATGTCTTCTCATCAGCGAAAATGGGTTGGTTTGTCAGTGAATGAGCCCAAGACGAAGTTAATGTTATCATCGACCAAAATGACCTCCCATTGAGGACGCAGCGTGAACGTTGGTCACTATTGCATTGAGGATGTTTTCATCTAAATCGAATCCGATATGGACAAAAACAACAGTGTCAGCCTTGAAATAAAACGGAGAATAGTGCTCGCCAACACGTGTTTCTTTGGGCTACACCATCACTTTATAAACACCACTCTATCTCGAACAACCAAAGCCCAACTGTACCAGGTACTAATTTTACCGGTTGCCTCTAAATCTTGGGTGCTTACACAGGCGGATACAGCTCATCTTGCGGTATTTGAGAGAAAAATACTTCGAAATATATTTGGACCTATGTTGTGAAGATGGATGAGCGCGAAAGTTATTCAATCAAGACATCGAAGGTCGGCGCAAAAAAGGGAGACCGCACTTGCGTCAGCGTCAGTGATTTTGACAAAAAAATTGGCATACCTCTACGTGGTGGCAAATATTGTACAAGTAATGTATACAACCTTTTAAGGTGATTTGGTTCAAAAAGGTTCCGCACCAAACGCGATTTCTAAAACAAGTCAGATTTTTGATTTTTAGTATTTTCAATTGTTATATGAAATAAATTGTAGGTTTAAAGTATGTGATGATTTACAAAATGGCAAAATGTCTTGCATAATTTTAATTGCACGCTCTGCGCAGGTGTTGCTCCGTTGAACTTCCGGAATATCTGATGGTTTTTTTGACCCAATGTCTGAGAAAACATTTATTTGCTTTTATAAAGCCGGACATAGACTTTTGGAGTATGGTGAAATTATTTTTGTTAAGAGTATAATCAGAAAACCGAAGTTAGATGACGTAGTTCGTGACAAACGTCAAAAGGAACTGGGCTTCCACCTCTATATCTGGCTACTATTAGTTAATATAGTTAATACATGACAAAATGTATGTATTGCTGCGAGTTGGCAACTCTGAAATTGTAATCACTTTGACAGATTTGTGAAGAAATAAAACAACAAAGCAAAACGTTAAAAACAGCTGATGGGATGACGTAACCTTCGTAGGAAAACCTTGAATGGCTATATGATCTGAAAAAAGGTAATTGCGTTTGGTGCGGAAACGTTTTTGCAATTTCGAAAAAAAATAGATAATGGGAGTTCATACTTTTTTATGCTCTTTTAAACTATGCTTTTTTCCTATTTGCGAAAATTGTAAAAAGTTATATGCCTAATGTACACTAGACCGTATCACAAAAACAAAAGTTCTCCGTACACCAGAGAATAAGAAACATTGGTCCAAGGACATTTCAAAAAAATTTTTTTTTTTTTTGCCGAACGTAGGGGTCGCTTTTATATGTTTTTCGTTATATCTTCCATACTAACAATCCGATCTTAAAGCTTGATATGGTCGCTAAAAATGCGACCCCTACGTTCGGCAAAAAAAAACAATTTTTTGAAATGTCCTTGGAACAATGTAACATATTCGCTGGTGTACGGATAACTTTTTTTTGCGTCCCTGTAAGGTGATAGGGTCTAATGTACACGTATGTCTTGTTTCATAGTTAAATATTAATACAGAGTACTTCCTACTTAATGCCACTAAAGCATTACCTTTCACTTATCTCTTACATTTTTCTATCGACACGCAATGCAGTACATAGTATACAAATAAGTCATGACCTGCCCTGACACAAGGTTGTGCATACCGGTTATGCAAATAATTTGCTTATGTCTGTGGTTAAAGGATTAATGTAAAATGCACATTAATATACATTTCTGGTTTGTTGTATTACTGCCATTATAATTATTATTATTATTGTTGTTGCTGCTGTTGTCCAATATAATTACGATATTATTATTATAATTATTATTATTGTGGTCATTATTTTTCACTCTAAAAACTATTGCGTGTTGTAAATTACAGAATAAAGTACACGCGCACACAAACCATGACGAAGAAAAAAAACCGAAACCGAAACACCATTACAATGCAGCACACGTTTACAAAAGTGCAACGAAACCAAAAACACAAAAAAAGAAATCAAATGGAGTTACAACGTACTTGTTACATACTTTGTCTGGTGAATAGTAAAATGAGGCAACTACTGCAGTGGAGTGAATAAAAGTTAAAAGCATAAATAAAAATCTGGAGAGCCGCCGCTGGAGAGCTGCCGTTTACACAATTATAGGTCATTGTTGAGTTGATGATGCGACGGCATTGAGGATGCATCTCAAGTTAAAAGAATTATGTATAACTTACTTTTATTGTACTTATTTAGCGACATTGAGAGTCAATTCCACTGAAATTCCAATGCCAATAATCGCCTGTCTTCCTTCTTGCACCATTTACTTTACTTGTACCACTTCTTTCCATCATTCCCACACTCTTAGACCCTTTACTAGTAATTACACAACAGGTTTTTATGCATACATTTCCATCTCCCTTTCATTCGCATGAAATTGAATTGTTCTGATATTGCGTTTTTTTGTTTTCAATTCAACTCTCCCCCCTACCAACTTCTGCCCCTCGGTTGTGTTTAATGCATTCCAATTAATTAATTTACTTCGGGTATTGTAACACGTATTGCTAATTAATTTTTGAGGTTTTGTTTGTTTTCATATTCACAATTCTAGTATCAAATGTGTAAGCGTAAAAACCTGGTAAACTCTTGTGTATTTTTTTCTATCTTTTTGGTCAGTGGAATTTTGTGGAGCTCTATTTTTTGCTGTGATTTTGTGGTTGCAAAACTCCATTGTAAACAAATTCGATTTTTTTTTTGTTTTGGTTATTGATAAAAACAAATTTGTGGCTCAGTGTTTCTGTGGATTTACCATGAACGTGATTTGGGATTAGTTGTATTTTTTTGCTCGCTTCGTTTAAGTTCGAATAACTATTGGAATTCGTAACGAATTCAAAATAAAAGTTAATAACTCATTTAGTATGATTTGTATGCATTACTGCTCAAACAGCAGCAATAAGCATTTTTTAATTAACTTTTCACAAAATTCTTCAAATAATTTAAAGAGCACAAAAAAAGTGTAACTTTTTGCACTGTTGTTGTTGTTTTTTATTCTATGTGGATTTCGATGCCTTCATTTGCAGAAACTTTAATATAGTTGCTACTATGCAATACCCTACTTGGGTAGAGGTAATATCTGGGAGATCATTAGCTGCATGTCATAAGGTTTGAATTAATAACTTACATGTCATAGTGATTCAAAAATAAGTAATGTCGATGTACTAAGTAACACAGCCCGTAATGCCTTATTCAAGCACATACTTTTGAGAATGAGGGATACATCTAATATCCTGGAAAGACGAAATACCGAAATGTATTACTCTAATACGTAAGCGAAAAACGTACGCAACCAGGCACAACGAAAGCTGGACATCGGTAAACTGCGGACCACAGAGGTAGCAAACGCCTACTCCAACCACCTATCTCAACTGCTGCGGAATGCTCCAACCCCTGACAATATAACCTCGCATTGGCAAAATATAGCCGACTCTCTAGAACGGGCTGCGAGAAGCGTACTTGGGTACTCAAAGCCGTCTCAAGAAGATGCCTGGTACGATGATGAATGTCGCAATGCCACGGAAGAGACACTTGCTGCATACAGGGCGAAACTGCATCCAATGGCAACGCGAGCTGTTCGTGAACGGCACAGGGAGAAGAGACGAGAGGCAACTCGTCTTTTTAGAAGAAAAAAGAAGGAGCTGAAGAAGAGGCAGGATGAGTGCACTAAGTTTCTCCGAAGTAGAGGGGAAGCCCGAAAATTCTACAAGAGAGTTAAAGCGAGAATGCGTGGAACAGGGTTGCCCTCCTGCAAGGACAGCGATGGTCATCCGGTCGGACCCGGATAACGTTCTGAAGATATGGAGAGATCACTTTAGAAATTTACTGGATACTGACACCACTCCAGAAGACACCGCTCCAATCCATGACGATGGTATTAACTGTCCACCTCCGAGCCAGAGCGAGATGCGTATGGCCATCTCCCGCCTTAAAAACAACAAAGCTGCTGGAGCCGATGGTCTCCCTGCTGAATTGTTTAAGGCTGGCGGAGAGGAGCTGAGTAGGAGCATGCATCAGCTCATGGAGAACATCTGGCAAGAGGAGAGCATGCCCGGGGATTGGAGTCTCAGTCTGTTATGTCCCATATACAAGAAAGGAGATCGTAGTGAATGTAAGAACTACCGTGGAATAAGCCAATTGCGTACAAGGTCCTTTCAAGCATATTGTGTAAACGTCTAAAGCCAATTGTAGAAAAACTAATTGGACCATATCAGTGCGGCTTTAGACCTGGCAAATCTACGACGGATCAAATATTCACCTTACGACAAATCCTGGAAAAAACCCATGAAAAGCAGATCGACACCTACCACCTCTTTGTCGACTACAAAGCTGCCTTCGACTCTCCGATAAGGAATAGGCTTTATCAGGCCATGTCTGAGTTTGGTATTCTTTGCAAATGTACCTTAGACAACACCAAATCCTCGGTTAAGATTGGTAAGGATCAGTCTGAACCATTCAACACGGAAAGAGGTCTCAGGCAGGGCGATAGCCTGTCCTGTACACTATTTAATATAGTGATGGAGAATGTGATGAGAAAGGCTGGTGTCAACATGTCTGGCACCATATTCCACAAGAGCCACATGCCACTAGCCTATGCTGATGATATAGACATCATTGGCCGTAATCTGCGGGATGTTACTGCAGTTTTCTCATCACTAGAAAAGGAGTCAGCAAAAATGGGTTTAGCGGTCAACGAGGACAAAACAAAAATAATGATTTCGACGAACAAACAGTCCTCTCTATGGGGACGCACCGTGAACGTTGATAATTATTGTTTTGAGGTAGTCGACGAATTTACCTACCTCGGATCTTCCGTCAACAAGCAAAATAATGTCAGCCAAGAAATTAAACGGAGAATAGTGCTAGCCAATAGATGTTTCTACGGACTTCGGCAGCACTTTAGTAACACCACCTTCTCTCGGAATACTAAGAAACAGCTATACCAGGTGCTTATCCTACCTGTTCTGTTGTATGCTGCCGAATCATGGGTGCTTACTACAACGGACATACAAAACCTGGGAGTATTCGAGAGAAAAGTACTCCGAAAAATATATGGACCTATCTGTGTCGAAGGCGAGTTTCGCCATCGGATGAACCACGAGCTGTATGAGCTTTACCACGACATTGACGTAGCTAAAAGAGTCAGAATCCAACGACTTCGATGGCTAGGACATGTTGCCAGAATGGATGTAAATGCTCCAGCGAGAAAGGTGTTCGAAGGCGAACCTGAAGGACGGCGCAGAGCAGGGAGACCCAAACTCCGTTGGAAGGACCAAGTGGTAGGCGATGTGCCATCATCTGGTAGGACTAGGGTGTTCAAAACCGAAACCGAAAAACCGTAAACCGGTTTTTTTGTTTAAAACCGTATGCCGGTTTTTGCAAAAATGCCATTTTCGAATAACCGGTTTAACCGAGTTTTTTCCTTCGGGTACTCGGTTTTTTTTTTAAATTAGTTTGAAATTGAATTTTAAAATTTTACAAAGCTTCTAAAAGCGTCCTTGTTTATAAAAGGCAAAAAGATTTTTATAAATTAATTTGAAATTTTATTTTAAAATTTTTCAAAGCTTCTAAAAACATTCTCGTTTATAAAACGTTAAAAGTTTTTTCTAAATTATTAGAAAATTAATTTTAAAATTTTAAAAAGCTTCTAAAAACATTCTTGTTTATAAAATGTAAAAAGTTTATTCTAAATTAATTCGAAATTGAATTTTAAAACTTTAAAAATCTTCTAAAAACATTCTCGTGTACAAACATTGAATACCCTCATTATATGTATTAGGACCGAAAAATATCCTACAAGCTAATCCTGTGTAAAGTAGTCTAAAAAAGCGGAAACGATGGAATTTGCTAACGAGCTTTTTAAAAGACTTTATCCTGCAATTTCCCCAACAACGGCAGAGTCTATTAACAGTTCAGACTGTGAGATGGGGGAATCTCCTAATGGTAGTCTTTGCAACGATTTAAACATGACTATAAATAACATCCAAAATCCACCAGTGAAAACAAATTGCAATGACCCACGCCTATATGATGATTTCAACTATTTCGATAGATTTAATAAAAGGACAGAAAAGCTCAACATCCTTCTAAACGCTCTTTTGCCAATAAATCCTACTTCCACAATAAGTGAGCGCGTGTTTTCTGTATCAAGCTTTTTAAAAACGAAACAGAAGAATTGACTCAAAATTGAACACTTAAATTGCATATTATTTCTTAAATACTATTTTAACCAGTAAGAAAGTTTCGACTTACATATATCCTTACTAGACTGGCCATAGCGTTATATAGAAAAAATTAAAAATGTGAAATCCAAAAGTTTTCGCACTGAAAAATATGAGGTTGGGGATAAAAATAATTATGCATATTTTTTTTTTTTTTTTTTTGATTCCGAGTACCTCCGGGTTGAACCCAAACTTTTATTATATTACCCATTTAGGCTGAAGTGCAGAATATGGGGCGGGAGCCCGATTAAAAACCAAAAATATGCCATTGTCTTCATCTTGGCCCCCAAACATCGGAATGGTAGGTCAAAGTTGGCGCTCAGGCCCATGGGGCCCGGGGGGTAAAAAAAGGGGCCCCTTTCGGTTCTATGATGACCCCCCAGGTGCGGGTACTCAAGTGAAAGATATTTTCGAGACGAATCCAACGATGTCATTTTTAGGTTCCTACGGGTCTCCTGGACCGAGTTAGAGCCATTTCCGGGATATACAAAGAAAAAAAAAATTATTTTTAACTAAATTTAAAAAATTTTAAAAAAATTTTTGCGTGCGGCGCTACTAAACCCAACATAGGTGTACCGTCATTTCGCCCAATGTCATTTCGCCCAAAAACAACCATGACATATCGCCTAAAATATGTCATTTCGACCAAAAACCTAACTACAAAATGACATATCGCCCAAATGCTATGACATAAGACCCAACTCAATTTTTTTGGGCGAAATGTCAGACTTATGACGACGGCACGCGCTGCTGCATACGTCGCAGTCAGTCTTGTACTCTTGCCCCCGCCTTAGGGGGGCGTGCCCCCCACCGCATTCGTGTTTTAATAATGCCAGAGAAAGAGAGAGAGTAGAGAGTCTGACTACGACGTATGCGGCGAGGGCGTGCCTCTCACCGAGAGAGAGTGTACAAGACTGACTGCGACGTATGCCGCAGGGCGTGCCGTCGTCATGAGTCTGACATTTCGCCCAAAAAAATTGAGTTGGGTCTTCTGTCATAGCATTTGGGCGATATGTCATGTTGTAGTTAGGTTTGTGGTCGAAATGACATGTTTTAGGCGATATGTCATGGTTGTTTTTGGGCGAAATGACATTGGGCGAAATGACGGTACACCTATGTTGGGTTTAGTAGCGCCGCACGCAAAAATTTTTTTAAAATTTTTTAGATTTAGTTAAAAATATTTTTTTTTTCTTGGTATATCCCGGAAATGGCTCTAACTCGGTCCAGGAGACCCGTAGGAACCTAAAAATGACATCGTTGGATTCGTCTCGAAAATATCTTTCACTTGAGTACCCGCACCTGGGGGGTCATCATAGAACCGAAAGGGGCCCCTTTTTTTACCCCCCGGGCCCCATGGGCCTGAGCGCCAACTTTGACCTACCATTCCGATGTTTGGGGGCCAAGATGAAGACAATGGCATATTTTTGGTTTTTAATCGGGCTCCCGCCCCATATTCTGCACTTCAGCCTAAATGGGTAATGTAATAAAAGTTTGGGCTCAACCCGGAGGTACTCGGAATCAAAAAAAGAAAAAAAAAAAATATGCATAATTATTTTTATCCCCAACCTCATATTTTTCAGTGCGAAAAATTTAACTTTTCAAAAAAAATTCCACTATGGCCACTCTAATCCTTACCCTCAGTAAAAATATATAATTTTCTAGTATATTGATATCATTACTCGATTTCTAAAGTGGGCGAAGTGGTACATTTGTATGGGTGGTACCAGAAGAGGCGTGGATAGACTTAAAGTTTTTTTCTTTAAAACTTTATCCTGATTTAGCTTTAATAAATACAGAATTTGGGCCGGATCACGTTGGGTGTATTGATATTACTAATCCATCTCTAGAGTGGGCGGAGTAGTACATTTGTATGGGAGGTCTCAGATGGGGCGTGGCTAGACTTAAAAACTTTATCCTGATTTAGCTTTACTAAATACAGAATTTGGACATTGTCACGTTGGGTGTATTGATATTACTACTCCATCTCTGAAATGGGCGGAATGGTGCATTTGTATGGGAGGTTCCAGCAGGTACGTGGCTAGGGTTCCAAATTGGTTCTCCAAATTTTTATTCTGTTTGAGCAATACTAAAAACAGAATTTGGTCACGATCGCGTTGGATCTATTAATAATATTAATCGATTTCTAAAGTGGGTGGTACCTGATGGGTATGGGAGGTACCACATGGAGCGTAGCTAGACTTCCGGTTTTATCTCCTAAACTTTGACCTGCTATAGTTTTACTAAATGTACGATTTGTGCACGATCGGATTGGGTGTATTGATATAGCATACTAAATAAATGCATTTTTTTAAACCAAATTATTTTTTTATTAGTATTTTTAACTTTTTAGGAAAAAACCGGTTAAACCGGTTTTCTTTCGAATGCTGTATTCGAAATCCGATTTTTCTAAAAAATCAATTTTACGAATAACTCGGAAACCGGGTTTCTAAAAAAAGGAGGTATTTGAACACTCTAGGTAGGACTAACTGGAGAACACACGCAGAAGACCGAAGCGTGTGGAATTCTTTATTACTTCAGGCCTCAAATTTATGAACAACGTTTCGTAAATTGTAATTGGCCACTTAAGTAAGTAAGTATTACTCTAATACTAGCGACCCCTACAGACGTATTTTAAAGGCAGTATTTTGATTCAAAAAAAATCGTAGTACATATTGAAATGGTTCACTTGAGGATAAAACGTGAAACTTGCATCTCAAGACGACTCACAACCTACACGTACTGTCACCTAGGCAACGTTGTTTTGCAATATTTTTATTGAGAAAAGCGGCAATAGTAAGCGAGAAAAAAACTTAATGGTTGGGCTAGCCACCCGCCATCAGGTCCCATACTGATTGTAACCGCTAACGTTATAAGGACTATGATTTAAGGATGTGCGCCTGGAACGTCTGGTCTCTATAGAGAAGGTGCCAATATCCTACTGGTGGATGTTCTCAAAAAATACAAAGTTGCCGTCAATGCCCTCCAGTAGATAAGACGAACACAACTGGGATGCTCGCGACTTAAAATTGCGACATCTGCTACAGCTGTCATGAGGAAAAGCAAAAAATTTGGATGTGGATTTGTAATTGCAGAGAATCAGACTCTTGGTTTAATTCTGTTAGTGATCGATTAGTTACAATCAGCATCAAATCAAAATATTTATACATCACACTGATTTGTGCCCCGACGAAAGATAAAGACGATAAGAAATATTCGACTGCCTCCCTGGCCACGACATTTAAATTGACCTTACTTCAAAAACTTTATTCCGCCTTGTAACCCATGAATGAGGTATGGGATAGCTTCTCGCGTTGTTGTCAATTACAGTCGAAACTCTCTATAACGAATTCCATGGGACTGGATATTTACTGCGCTATAAAGAAAATTAGCTATACAGAAAAGAAAAACAATTTTGCTCCCTTTAAAATTTTTTATTTTTAGTAGAAAGTTATTTTGGTTTGAAGTTAAATTTGCCACTTTTCTTCTTCAATATAATTTTCTAATACATTTAGAGAAGTTAACAATACATATCGCGATATGCAAAGGCAAATGTGAGAGATGGTTATGATTCCAGTTGTCACTTGCATAGTTCGGATGTTCCCCAAAATACACTTTCAATTTTATGGTAAACTAGTGGGCCCGGCAATGCATCGCTATTGCACATTAACTTGTAATATATTTCACATTTAGGTCTACAAAGTACTTTGAAAACGTTCATCAGCAAAGTCATATCTATAGTGCTTACACGTAGATTAAGTTTTTTTCTGTATGTAGGGCGAAAAGCCACTTCTTCCAAAAATCGGAAACAAACATTCCGCTAATTTTAATAATTTTTATTTTGATCTGTAGTAGCGGATACTAACTATATTTTTGGGCATAAAAAACATTTTGTTATGCCTTCTCCGCCTATTGACCGCAAATGAAAATTCCGTCTGAAGCTTCATGCCTTTAGCCATAAAAACTTCTTTTGTCATGTCTTCTTATCACACGGATCAAGAATATTCCGGAATACTATTTTTGTATTGAACTCGTATTACCATTTTTTTTTAGATAATTCGGTCACCAATGTTTGGCTTAACAAAGTGATGGTCTCACGCGCTGTATGGCATATTACACCGTCGTGTTGGAACCATTTCTCGTTCAAATAATGTGCAATGACATGATAAATAAAAAAAATCACTTGATCGTCCACTGGCTCAAATTCTTCCACCAGTTAGATCTTATATAGATGCAGGCCAAGATCTTTCTTCAGCATTTGCATAGACCGAGTTGCTGAGAATGGCGTCGGTTTGATAAATTCGAGTCCCCTGTCACACTTTCGTCTAAAACGTCGATGGCTTCTATTAGCTGCTCAGATGGATCATTATATGCACCCTCAACTTCACAAAGGGCTCCATAAGTTTGGCGAACAGAACGTGCATTTTGAAAATAAATTTGCAAGATTTGCAAACGTTGTTCTTGTGTAGTTTTTACATGGTGATTTTCCAAAGTATACTAAAAGAAGTTCTATACGTCAAAAAAAATTACCCCATATATAGGTTATTTACAAATATTTGCTTATGTTACCTCTGACATACTTTAAAAATGTTAATTGTGCCCCAATAAAACAAAAGGTGTTTTCCAGTATAACTACAATGAATATTGCATTTTTTTCTGAAAAGTAACTGGTGTACGGACCATTATTTGATACTGTTTAAATATTTAACTATTGAAGTGCGTGGGCAGCGCCTCGGCACTTTTTACTTATTAAGTTCCAAATAGCCTGTTCATTAGGGCGGAACAATTTGTTCGCGTCTAAAAAAACGTGGTAATCGTATACCAGTATCGGAATGTACGATGAATTCTTAGACAATTTTGCTTAGAAACTATATGTCTACAATCAATTCCTAGTTCGCGCTGAGAAGCATGAAGATTTCAGGTTTAGGTATATTTTTAGCAATTTTTCAGTTACGTCAGACGTACCATCCCGATGTTTGGCGACCAAGACGAAGAGAATAGTATATTTTTGACAGTGTTTTGGATCCCGCCCAATATTCTGTAAAATGATTTTTAAAAACTTAATTTCCGTATGCCAACTCTCAGAGGTCATAACTTTTTAACCAATACATAGATTTGCTTCTGTAATACCTCATTTACTTTGCTGGGAAATTAGTTTTACGCATAAGGTCTCGAAAAATATATATCTGAAGTTTTCGGTTTGTGCTCATTTAAAAACCAAAAAAATTACTTCTTGTAAGCGCGGAATACCTTGTGTTATCGAATATTGCCATTTTCACCCCCTAAATGTAGAAAAATCCAAACAATGTGTAGCCTATGTTACTCGCGGGGTTATTCGGAAGATTCCCTGAAAATTTCATCAAAATCGGTCCAGCCGTTTTCGAGTCCCTACGTTACATACATACACACATCCTCTTTTATATATATAGATAAACGATTCAAAGCATCTTGTGTTTTGTGAAAGCAACAATAACAACACCAATAACAATGGAGATTGAAAACTCTTCAATTTTAAAGTTACGGTTGCAAAAAAGCTTCGTTATAAGGAAATATTCGTTATAGGGAAATTCGTTATATGGAGATTATAATACACTCAAAGTAGACTCAAAACACAGTGTTCTTATAATTGCTTCGCAATAAAGAAAACTTCGTTATAGAGAGTTTCGACTGTAACTTAAAAAAAAACCTAATTTCCCTTTACACCCCATGAATGAGGTATGGTATAGCTTCTCGCATTGTTGTGAATTAACACGCTTTCTATTTTCAGATTCACAACTAACGGCACCTACTTGTTTATCGACGAATGCGAACGCCACTGTTTGAGAAGCTTTTAGTATACATACCGATTGACTCGACACTATACTCCGAAGTTGCATCGACGGCATTAAAAAAAACAGTACAGAAATTTCAGCCAGATAAACTGACTGATAAATACCATCACCCATTGGGTGTATTGATATTATTACTTGATTTCTAAAGTGGTCGGCATGGTACATTTGTGTGGGATGTACAGGAACTAGACTTCAAATTTGTTTCATCAAGACTTTATCCAGTTGTAGCTATACAATATACAGAATTTGGGCGCGATATCGTTGGATATATTGATATTATTACTCGACATCTAAGTAGGCGGAATGGTACATATGTATGGGAGGTACCGAAAGGGGCGTGGTTAGCCTTAGAGTTTAATCTCCAAAACTTTATCATGTTATAGTTTCACTAAATACAGAATTTTGGGCACGATTGGATTGTTTGAATTGTTATTATTAATCGATTTCTAAAGTGGGCGGAGTGGTACATTTGTATGGGAGGTACCAAAAGGGGAGTGGCTAGACTTCCAGTTTTTTCTCCAAAACTTTATCCTGTTATAGCTTAACAAAATACTAAATTCGGGCAAGATCGCGTTGCGTGTATTGATATTATTATTACTATTTCATCTCTACAGTGGGCGGAATGATACGTTTGTATGAGAGGCATCAGAAGAGGCGTGGCCATGTCGCCCATTTCCAATATCGTAAGTAGTTTTGGGGAAATATTAACTCGCGAAAAGTTTCAAAACATTTGGTTGCGTCTTTCAAAAGTTATCGTGCGTACCAGCCAGACAGACAGACGGACATGGCTCAAACGACTTTAAAAGTCATGGATCGAATTAGGTTCAAAGAAACCCAGGGTATAAAGTGGCTCCTTCTATGTGTTACACTTTTGGGTCGTATCAAATGTTATATACCCTCCTACCAGTAGGGTAAGGGTATAAATAGAAGCCGTGTTAATTCATTATAACACGAGAAGCTATCTCATACCTCAGTCATGGAGTGAAACGGAAAATTATGTTTTTTTTTAAGTAAACATATTATTTTCTTGTTTGTTATTGTCGATCTGTGCAGAAATATGAATATGTTTTTCACTGTTCGGTTTGAGATCTATTTTCTATTATCGCTAATAGAATTTGTTTTACAAGAGTTGTGTGAAATATATTATGTTGACAGCTGGCAGGATAGATAGATATTTCGATGGTTGCCAAACCATCATCATCAGTGCCGTTTGCTGTGCCTTCTCTACTCATTATCACAACCTTAAGTGTTAAAAGCTTCAGCAATCAATGTGAAGCTCACACACACCGGTGTGAAAATGGTATCAACGAAGACCACACGTCAACATAATATACACAAGCTCTTGTCTATGCTTTTTCCATCGGACAAAATTGCATAGAATTATTTTTGGCATCAAATGCCAACCCAGTTCACATTGATTGCTGAAGCTTTTAACACTTAAGGTTGTGATAATGAGTAGAGAAGGCACAGCAAACGGCACTGATGATGATGGTTTGGCAACCATCGAAATGCCGTTGGTATTTGTAACTTCTTAATATTTCTGTACCGTCAATTGTAGGGCTAAGGATATATGTATAGCATTGGGTACACTTGGACCCCAAGTATCTTAAAATTAATTAATTTCGGGACTGTTCAAGATGAAAAAGCCATGTTCATATGTATGGCTGCTTGGATGGCTGGTGGGCAGGATATTTCGAGTACGACTTCGCTGATCCTTATTAAAATCTAACCGTATTAATATTTTTCAAAATATTGTTATGGATTTGTTAATACGGATAATAGCCCCAACCCTCCGGGCACCAACCACACAAAATTACCTATTTTTTAAAAAATTTGTTCTTCTATAACTTGAAAACGGAAAACTGGAATATACCTAAAATTGATCCTACATACTTACTTAAATGGCCAATTACATCTTACGAACATGGTTCATAAATTAGAGGCCTGAAATACTAAAGAATTCCCCATGCTTCGGTCTTCTGCGGTAAAGGCTACATGGCTTTATTACCTATGGATTTATTGCACGAACCGGTAAATTCATCTACTACCTCAAAACAATATTTTTCAATGTTCACCGTGCGTCCCCATCCAGAGGACCCTTTTTTCCGTCAAAATCATTATTTTTGTTTTGTCCTCGTTGACCGCTAAACCCATTTTTGCTGACTTCTTTTCTAGCGATGAGAAAACTGCGGTAACATCCCTCAGACTTCCGCCAATGACGTCTACATTATCGGCAAAGGCTAGTGGCATATGTGGAATATGATGCCAGACATGTTGACACCAGCCTTTCTCATAACCTTCTCCATAACTATATAAAATAGGGTACAGGATAGGCTATCGCCCTGCCTGAGACCTGTTTCTGTATTGAATGGTTCAGAGTGATCCTTACCAATCTTAACAGAGAATTTGGTGTTTTCCAAGGTACATCTGCAAAGTCGAATTAGCTTTGCAGGAATACCAAACTGAGACATGGCCTCATATAGCCTATACCTTATCGGAGAGTCGAAGGCAGCTTTGTAGTCGACAAAGAGTTGGTAGGTGTCGATCTGCTTTTCATGAGTTTTTTCCAGTATTTGTCGTAAAGTGAATATTTGATCCGTCGTAGATTTGCCAGGTCTTAAGCCGCACTGATAATGTCCAATTAGTTTCTATACAATTGGCTTTAGACGTTCACAAAATATGCTTGAAAGGACCTTGTATGCAATTGGTAATAGGCTTATACCACGGTAATTCTTACATTTAGTACGAGTTCCTTTCTTGCATTTGGGACATCCAGACTGAGACTCCAATCCCCGGGCGTGCTCTCCTCTAGCCAGATGTTCTTCATGAGTTGATGCATGCCTCTAATCAGCTCCTCCACACCTGCTTTAAACAATTTAGCAGGGCGACCATCGACTACAGCCACTTTGTTGTTTTTAACGCGGGATATTGTCACACGTATCTCGCTCTGGCTCGGAGGTCGACAGTTAATTCCATCATCATGGATTGGAGCGGAGTCCTCTGGAGTGGTTTCCGTAACCAGTAAATTCCTGAAATGATCTCTCCATTTATTCATAATATTATTCGGGTCCGTCACTAGATGGCCATCACTGTCCTTGCAGGAGGGCAACCCTGTTCCATGCATTCTCACTTTAACTCTGGTGGAATTTTCAGGCTACGCCTATACTTCGAAGCAATACTATGCACTCATCCTGTCTCTTCTTCAGCTCCTTCTTTTTCCGTCTAAAAATACCAGTGGCTTCTCGTCTCTTCTCCCTGTGCCGTTCACGAATAGCTCGCGTCGCCATTGACTGCAGTTTCGCCCTGTATACAGCATCCGTCTGTCTCGTGGCATTACGACATTCATCGTCGTACCAGGCATCTCTCGGACGGCCTTGAGGACCCAAGTACGCTGCTCGCAGTCCGTTCTATGGAGTCGGCTATATATTGCCACTGCGAGGTAATATTATCAGAGTAGGCGTCCGCTACCTCTGTCGTCGGCAGTTTACCAATGTCCAGCTTTCGTTGTGCCTGGTTACGTACGTTTTTGGCCATGCTTAGAATTGTGCGTACCTTAACTGCGGTAAGGTGGTGATCGGAGTCAATGTTGGCACCCCTGATCACTTTTACGTTCAAAACACTCGATTCGTGACTTCCATCGACTACCACGTGATCTCTCTGATTCCTCGTCAATTGATCTGGAGATAAACATGTTGCCTTATAAATATTTCTGCCGCAGAGAAATCAATCAGTCTGATGCCATTGTTTAACGTTTCGGACTAAAATTTGCAGACTAAAATTTCCGATAGTAGGCTCAAATGTGGTCTCCCTGCCTACTTTAGCATTAAATTCGTTTCCACAATTTTGATGTACTGGCTCGGTTTACGATCATAAACATTTTCTAGGCCCTCGTAGAAGTCCTTTTTGTCCTCATCGCTTTTCTTTTCTGTCGGAGCATGGCCACATATGAGTGTTATGTGGAAAAACTTTATCTTGACTCTTATGGTGGCTATTCGTTTACGCACCGGGTTGAACCGTGACTAGCTGTCGTAATCTGTCGCCAACCACAAATTCACATCCAAGCTCGTTCTTGTCCGCATGGCCACTATAGTAGATGTTGCACGTCTTCATGCGCGAGCATCCGTATCCTGAACGCCGGATTTGCTGTATTCTTCGAGGACTTCCGCCAGTTCGATAGATGGATGCACCTGGTCTATATAGTGTTCTAACATTCCAAGTACATATCCTCAAATCATGGTCTTTAATTACTTTGGGGTAGTCTTAAACATTTTGGGGGTCCATTTTATTCTTTTCTTACTTCTTTGCATTACAATAGTTCAAACGTCGGTGGTGGGTTGCAAGACCAGCGCACCACATCGATATTTTCTCCTTCTGCTAAAATTTTATTACAACCGCCCATTCTGGTGTCAGACGCTGACCAGGGTATCGCTCACTCTGAGCCGATGTACCTGGGTTTTAGGTTTCGCCCCTCACAGTTGGCCGTGCTCTGACGGTTGTCAAAGGCACGTTTCCAGGCGTCACCACGTGGAGGTACTACGTCCGCAGTAGTACCACGAATATGAAGCTCTGTGAGTAGACTTGAAGTGTAATTGACAAGAATCAACCTGAATTTGCCAAGTTAAGCCGATCTGAAACTTTACCTTGCATTTATCAGTCAGTTACGATAAAATCTCTGTACTAATTCTAATATAATATAACTACTTTAGGGTATATCTCAGTTCTTGCACTTCCTTGCATTTCTCGCTGGATTTCCTCTATTACAGCTTAACTTTCTTATGCTCAACAACAATAGCTTATTACTATTCCTACTTGTGTCATGAACAATACAGCCTCTTCATCTAACGCCGCCGCCACTGGTACAAATTGTTGGTTGCGACTAAGTGCTTACCAAAAACTATCGCCTTATTGTATAAACGTATTTCATGTACCCGCTTTAGATGTTCGGTTGTTGTGTTGTAGCTTTCTGCCGCCGCTTATTCTCGATTTACCCAAACTGCCAGTGCGAACTGTAGTTCGCTTATTCCATAACTACAAAACGTGGGAAAAAATATTACTCGAAATAAATGCTTAGTTGCAGTTTCACTAACAATATTTTCTCTGTCTTAATGTTGTATTCTGTGTTGGCATTGTTTTGAAAGTGTTGTTCATTGTAAGGATTTCTCGTGTTGTAGTTGTGAAGTATTGCTGCGTGTTGTATTGTTTGTATGTATAGTTGTAATTTTTGTGGCTGTAGATAGTGTTAGGTGGATATTTAAATGGTATAATGCAGTGGCATGTGTAAATTTGGGTAATTTTTAAAAGACATTACTTGGTTTTCTTAAGAAAGCCATGAATAATCCAATGTAAATGTTAAAGTAGTAACAAAACGTCGGGAGTGTGATGCACGGGAGTGTGATGCAAAGCAAAGCTCTTGATCGGTTTAGCTTGGCAAACCCAGAGTGATCCTTGCCAATTGCACTTCAAGTCTACTCACAGAGCTCCTTATTCGTGGTACTACAGCGGACGGAGTACCTCCACGTGGTGACGCCTGGAAACGAGCCTTTGACACCCGTCAGAACACGGCTGACAGTGAGGGGCGAGACCTAAGACCCAGGCACGTCCGCTCAGAATGATACGCGTCTGACCCAGAATGTAATAAAATCCTGGCAGGAGAAGAAAACTGATACGTGGTGCTCTGGGTATGCAACCTGCCACCGACGTTTGAACAATTGCAATGAAACAAAGTAAGAAAAGAAAAAAATGGACCCCCAATATGTTGACGACCACCGCAAACGAATTAAGGACCATTATTTAACGATCAGGATCATACCAGGTGGCTCCATCCAACTGGCGGAAGTCCTCGAAGAATACAAGGCTGACATAACCGCTTTACAGGAAAACCGGTGGACGGAACACGGGTGCTCGCGCATATACTTTAGTGGCCATGCAGACAAACACGAGTTTGGATGAGGATTTGTGGTTGGCAAGAGACTGCGACATCTACTCTCAAGGTTCAACCCGGTGTGTGAACGTATAGGCACCATAACAGTCAAAACAAAGTTTTTCCACGTACCACATTTATGTGCCAAAGCTCTGACAGAAGAGAAAAGCGATAAGGACAAAGACGAGTTCTACGAGAGCCTAGAAAATGTATATGACCGTAGCCCAAGCCATGACATCAAAATTGTACTATGGGATTTTTAGGCTAAAATACCCAGGGAGACCGCATTTGAGCCTACCATCGGAAAATTCAGTATGCCCACCGAAACGGCGAACAATGGCATCAGACTGATTGATTTCTCTGGGGCAAGAAATATGGTAGTTAGCAGCACTAGATTTGACCATGAAAATATTCATAAGGCAACATGGTTATCTCCAGATCAATTGACGAGGAATCAGATTGATCATGTGGTAGTCGATGGAAGGCACGCATCGAGTGTTCTGGACGTACTAGTCGGTGCGAACATTGACTCGGATCACTTCCTTAGCGCATTTAAGGTACGCACAAGTCTAAGCATGGCGAAAAACGTACGTAACCAGGCACAACCAAAGCTGGACATCGGTAAACTGCGGACCACAGAGGAAGCGGACGCCTACACCAACCACCTATATCAACTGCTGCGGAATGCTCCAACCCCCGATAATATAACCTCGCAGTGGCAAAATATAGCCGAATCCACAGAACGATGATAAATGTCGCAATGCCTCGAGAGAGACGGTTGCTGCATACACGGCGAAACTGTAGCCAATGGCAAAGCGAGCTGTTCGTGAACGGCACAGGGAAAAGTTACGAGAGGCATCGCGTCTTTTTAGACGGAAAAAGTAGGAGCTGAAAAAGAGGCAGGATGAGTGCACTGAGTTGCTCCGAAGTAGAGGGGAAGCACGAAAATTCTACAACAGAGTTACAGCCAGAAAGCGTGGAACAGGGTTGCCCTCCTGCAAGGACATCGATGGTCAGCTAGTGACACGGAATCGGATAACATTCTGAAAATATGGAGAGATCACTTCAGAAATTTACTGGATGCGGACACCACTCCAGAAGACCCGGCTCCAATCTATGACGATGGTATTAATTGTCCACCTCCGAGCCAGAGCGAGATACTTGTGGCAATACCCCGAGTTAAAAACAACAAAGCTGCTGGAGCCGATGCTCTCACTGCTGAATTGTTTAAGGCTGGAGGGGAGGAGCATGCATCAGCTCATGAAGAAATCTGGCTAGAGAAGAGCATGCCAGGGAATTGGAGTCTCAGTTTGTTATGTCCCAAATACAAGAAAGGAGATTATAGTAAATGTAAGCACGACCCTGCGGGAAATCACAGGCTCCAGTCATCTTAAAAAAAATGAAAAAATGTTCTTTCATTGTCGGCCCCCCTTAGAATGTTGTCGACAGCAATTTCGCAGTATTAGTGTCGAGTCAATTGGCATGTCTTGTAAGAGTTTCTCAAACAGTGACGTTCGCATTCGTCGATAAACAAGTAGGTGCCGTTATTTGTGAATCTAAAAATAAAAAGCGTGTTAATTCACAACAACGCGATAAGCTATCCCATACCTCATTCATGGGGTGCAATGGGAAATTAAGTAAGCAAGAACTACCATGGAATAAACCTATTACCAATTGCGTACAAGGTCCTTTCGAGCATATTGTGTGAACGTCTAAAACCAATGGTAGAAGAACTAATTAGACAATACCAGTGTGGCTTTAGACCTGGCAAATCTACGCAGGATCAAATATTCACCTTACGACAAATCCTGGAAAAAACTCATGAAAAACTTTTCGATACCTACCACTTATTTTTCGACTACAAATCTGCCTTCGACTCTCCGAAAAGGAATAGGCTATTTGAGGCCATATCTGAGTTTGGTATTCCTGCAAAGCCAATTTGACTTTGCAGATGTACCTTGGACAACACCGAATCCTCGGTTAAGATTGGTAAAGATCACTCTAAACCATTTAACACGGAAAGAGGTCTCAGGCAGAGCGATAGCTTGTCCTGTACACTATTCAATATAGTTATGGAGAAGGTGATGATAAAGGCTGGTGTCAACATGTCTGGCACCATATTTAACAAGAGCCACATGCCACTAGCCTATGCCGATGATATAGACATCATTGGCCGAAATCTGCGGGAAGTTACTGCAGTTTTCTCATTACTGCAAAGGAGTGGCGTTTAACGAGGACAAAACAAAAATAATGATTTCGAGAAACAAAGAGTCCTCTCGATGGCGATGCACTTTGAACATTGAGAACTATTGTTTTGAGGTAGTCGAAGAGTTTACCTAACTCGGATCTTTCGTCAACAAGAAAAATAATGTCAGCCAAGAAATTAAGCGGAGAATAGTGCTAGCCAATAGATGTTTCTACGGACTTCGGCGGCACTGTAGTAACATCACTTTATCTCGGAATACTAAGAAGCAGCTGTACCAGGTGCTTATCTTACCCGTTCTGTTGTATGCTGCCGAACCATGGGTGCTTACTACAACGGACATACAAAACCAGGCAGGATTCGAGAGAAAAGTACTCCGAAAAATATATGAACCTATCGGTGTCGACGGCGAGTTTCGCCATCGGATGAACCATGAGTTGTATGAGCTTTACCACGACATCGACGTAGCTAAAAGAGTCTGAATCCAACGACTTCGATGGCTGGGACATGTTGCCAGGATGGATGTAAATGCCCCAAAGGTGTTACAAGGTGAACCGGAAGGACGGCCTAGAGCAGGGAGACCCAAACTCCGTTGGAAGGACCTAGTGGTAGGCAACGTGCCACCATCTGGTAGGACTAACTGGTGAACTGGTGTGGAATTCTTTAATACTTCAAGCCTCAAATTTATGAACCATGTTCGTAAGTTGTAATTGGCCACTTAAGTTAGTAAGTTAGTTGGTTCTTGCCATTTTTTAATATTTTTTTTATATAGATATCCTTAAAACGACATACCAAACATTCCACCTATCATTTTCCTCTACCACCCTTTAAATTAGTATTTGCTCCATATCCACTGAGTTTATTCCTTTAACTCTGTTTCTGTTGTGTCGTTTTTTGTGTTTTTTTTTTTGTTCGCATTTTGTTAAGAAATCTCCAAAGTATAATTCATCGTTTAATTACAAAATACAATAACATTTGCAAATAGCAAAACAGAGAAATTTATACTTTTAATGTATGGCATAAATGTGAAACTTTTACATTGAACAACAATTCAAAGGAATTCCTATTGAGATTTTTTAAGATGTTCTGTAAAAGCAAAGTTATATTAAAAGTAGGTTTCTAGAGGATATTGTAATGGATAAAACTAGATGTTGCCACACAGTCAATAACTATTGCAGCATGTTAAATGTGGCGTACATACGTATGAGTAATGGGAAATTCATATTAAATTAATATCACTTATACGTTCTTGGGGTTTTATCAAATGCAAGAGTTCAGTTTGTAATTGCAAGTTTGTAGTTGAAATTAACGTGACAATAGAATTATACAGAAATGCATTTAAACAAGAGAGACAGTTTCAGTCGGGTAAACCTACTTACATATACCCTTACCCTCAGTAAAAACATGAGTTTGTTTAACAAAATACAGAATTTGGGCACTCTCGCGTTGGGTGTATTGATAATATTACTCGATTTCTATAGTGGGCGGAATAATACATTTCATGAATCGAACTTCAAAGAAAGATAGGGTTTTAAGTGACTCCATCTATGTGTTACACCTATGAGTCGTTTCAAATGATATATACCCTCTACCCGTAGGGTGAGTGTATAAAAGGGTTGAATTTAGAATAAACCTTAACATCTCCCTTTGTTATACTTATACTAATGTACTTTTGAAACAATGATTTGAATTTATATTATCATCTTAGTTAGTAATTATTATAGAAGATCCAATGATCACCTAACTTTAATACAAGTAACAGTATCAGCGCATTGCGCATTTCCACCTCCCTCCTTCTCTTTTCTCTACTGCCACATGATTATGCTAAGTACTTCCCCTGCCTTCCAAAAATAGCAATTAATCACGCAATTCCCTAAGAAGTACCACTGATGGAATATCATTTATTTGCAATTAATCCGACATCTATCACCACTCACGAATCGAAACAGTTCAATACCTTTGACACGCCCTAATGAAACGGCCTTAGTAATATAATTTAAAGTAAATATATCATTCGTTTATGTTACAAATGACATATTCCAAAGAAAATACGAGAAAACAAACCTGCTGCAAAAGTTGAACGTCCTCACAAAAACGATGCTAGTATTCATTTTCAAAAAGTGTGACAAAAAAACCACACACACACAGCATATAATCTCTTAAAAATACCAGTAGAATCGTATAACCTATTACGCTAACCAATCTGCACCACCCCATATTCAACAGCTAGAAGATAAATGATGTGATATATGCATTCATTTGTGTTATCGAAGCAAACTGCGGGGTAACTCTCCCCTAATATACTAAGCTTCACATTCAAATGTTTCCAGACAAAATGATAAAGTCAAAGTCATTTAAAATGCTCTTTGGTGTTAACAAATGCAGAGGGGAAAAAGCCAAAAACATAACAAAAAAGACAACAACAAAAACACACACACACAGAATGAACCCTCTGGTACAAAAATGGCAAACTGTTGCTTGTGTCAGTGAAGCAACCGCTCCGCAACCCCTAAATTGTTTTTGCTTTTCAATTTTGGGACAGATAACGCTCAACCTCCTCTTGCCCCCTGTGTGCCGAGAAAAGTATCAATTTTATGTGTTATGTTTCTATGTGCCCTAGAAGCAAACAGCAACAAAAAAAATAGCAAACGTTAACCCAAACAACATTCCCTCACACATCGCTGTCGTAGTGCGAACGCATTAGACACGGTCTCGTCTCACAAATGAATGAACAAAAGAACTAAAAATAAATGAAATTCATTTTATTACAGTTTAAGATGGCACAGAAAGGTAAATGTCAGCAGAAATGAAATTGTAGGCGAAGACGATGGTATTTCACCTTAAAGTTCAGAAGAATCGTTGCTTAGCTAATGATAAGACTGGAACCATTTCTTTTGATGGTGAATGAACTGGCCAATCCATCGAATTTTAGTCCCCCCTCCTGCACCACCCATTGACTTTATTGCAGAAAAATTTTCAAGCCGGAGCGTTTTCGTTCATTCGTACAACGCGTTCAAGCCAGAACATTCGGTCTATTTGAACGCACTTGACTACGCCGATGTCGTTGTACAGCTCACACAGCTCATGATTCATTCGACGATGGTACTCGCCGTTAAAGATGATGGGTCCAAATTATTTGCGTAGTATTTTTTATCTCGAATACTCCCAGAAAGAGTGATCCGCCTGCATCATTACCCAGGCATTGCGATCAACACTCGTCTCTTGATTTCCAGGCTGATATTATTATTTTTGTTTATGGCGGAGCCGAAGTAGACAAAATCATTTACCGCTTCAAAGTTATAGTTGTCAACGTTCACGAGTAGACGATTCCCAGACGAGTAGACGCTTTGTTCGTTGAACAAATAACTTGGTTTTGTCCTCATTTATCACCAGACCTACTTATGCCGACTGCTTCTCAAAGCTCGAAAAGGCAGCAGTTACATCCCGCAGTCCTCGGCCAATGATATCTATATCATCATCATACGCGAGCATCAGGTGGCTTTTGTTTAAAATGGTGCCAGTCGTGTTTATTGTCGCCTTCCGCATGATCATCTCCATGATAATATTAAAGAGATCGCATGACAGACTATCGCCTTGTCTGAAGCCTTGCTTGGTAGAGAATGGCTCTGTTAGATTTGTGCCTATTTTCACTGAAGACTTCGTGTCATTCAGTGGCATCCCGCAAAGTCGCTTCAGCTGAGCGGAGATAACAAACTCAGCCATAGCCTTCTCCAGGATTTGTCGTTGTGTAAATATCTGGTCGGTCGTGGATTTACCAGGTCTAAAGCCACACTGATAAGGTCCAATCAGGTTCGCTAAAATGGCCTTTAGTCTTTCACTTAACACACTAGACAGGCCCTTGTATAAAAAACTTAATTTCCCTTTACACACCATGGTATGGGATAGCTTCTTGCGTTGTTGTGAATTAACACGCTTTCTATTTTTAGATTCACAACTAACGGCACCTACTTGTTTATCGACGAATGCTTGAGAAGCTCTTACTAGACATGCCGATTGTCTCGACACTAATACTGCGAAGTTGCTGTCGACAACATTCGAGGGGAGCCGACAATGAAAGAAAATTTTTCTTTTTTTTAAGATGACTGGAGCCAGGAGTTGAACCTGTGATCTCCCGCATGGTAGTCGCGTGTTCTAACCACTATGCCACGCCCGGGCCATGGGTAAAAGGCTGATCCCGTGATAATTGGTGCCCACACTTGGAACGCCTTTTTTAAGTATTGGACATAAAACACTCAGATTCCAATCATCGGGCACGTATTCCTTGAGCCACATCGTGTTTATGAGCTGCTACGTGCACGTTGCTAGCTCATCGCCGCCGGCTTTTAAAAGCTCTGCCAGTAGTACATCGGCACCCGCAGCTTTATTATTTTTAAGCCGTGCGATCGCCGTGTTGATCTCATTTGCCTCGGTGGTAGACAGTCTACTCCATCGTCGATGATTGGTGTGATTTCGTCACTTATGCTGCAATCGTGAAATGAGTAGAAATCGAAAGTGTTCCCTCAATATTTGAAGCACACTCTGAATGTACGTGACCAGATTTCCGTCTCCGTCCATATATGTGGCAATCCCTGGTCCGAAACCTTTACTTTTTACCTTTTGGTAGAAATTCCGGGCTCCACCTCTATCCCTATAATATCCTGGCTCTCCTATATCGATATCCTGGCTCTCTCTTATCTTCCATGGTCGCTTATTCCGCCTGAAAAGGCGTGTCATCTCGCTCCTCTTTTCATTATAATGCTCCGTCACTGCACGCGATGCCATTGGCTGCAGTTTTTCCCTATATGCAGCATCCATATATCGAGACATTTCACGACATTTCTCATCGTACCATGGCTTGTCTGAGCGTGGTTTTTCATAACCCAGTACGGTCGTTGAGGCAGTGGTCATAGAACATGCAATATGCTGCCACTGTGTGTCGGGAATATCATTTTGATTTGTTTGAAGTAATTGAGAGTGTTGGTTTGCGTGGGCATTGGCTATCTCGGTGGTTTGCAGCTTTTTGATGTCTAGCTTCCTTTGCGTTTGGTTACGAGTGTTTTCAGCTCTACTTGACTGGCTGCAAAAAGGTGGTGATCCCAGCCAATATTTCTACCACGCATCACACGCACGCCCTTATAGCTTAAAACATGTCTTCCATCAATTACCACGTGATAAATCTGGTTTCTTATCTTTTAATGAGGACATATCCAGGTTACCTTGTGAATATCTTTATGTGGGAATCTGGTATCACTCACTACTATGTTCATTGCCAACGCGAAGCTAACCTGTCTGATTCCGTCATCAGAGTAGTTGTTGTGTATACTGAGTTTTTCGACTGCTGAACAAGGAGCATCTTCCCCTTTATATTTAGCATAAAAATCTTTTAGAATCTTCCCTTAGGGGGGTTTAGACAAATCTGCGTGATAGAGGAAGAATTTTTAATTTTTTGTGGATAGAAGCTATTAGGTCGCTAAGAGAATACACATTCAAATTCGTGTCTTTCTGCAAGGCAGCTGCCAAAGGTGTCACAGTTCTTGCGTCGTATACATCCCTGTCCCGTCTATCGTATTTCTTGTATGTCTGTGATGCCAGCCCTGTATTTGTCAAGGATATTCGTCTATTGGATAGAGATACCATCTCTGTTGAGACTTCGGACTTTCCAGATGCGTATCCTTAAATCATAGTCCTTAATAAATTTGTGGTGGTCGTTCTTGTTTTTTTTTTGCTTTGTGTTTTCTTCATAATAGTTTTGGTTGTTTAAGGAGAGTGCCTTATTAAGCCATCCCTCCCGATCTTTGTCTCCAAAGTCACTAAAAGAGCATTTGTGTTCCATTCCATTTACGTTTTTCAACAATTAAAATTTTTATGTCCTTAATTTTTGTTAACAATATTGATAAAAGGTCACTTTACTACACTTTACTGCGTGAAGTGTTAATTCAGACAATATACTTTTAGACACATTACTTGCCAACGCAACCTTATATCTGAAGCACTACGAGTGACAGACATTAGCCCAACCGCATCATGCACCCTATATACCACCGACTATACTTTAGGGTGATCGCAAATAAATATTATATGCAAATATCACCAATTTTTATTGCAAAATTTTAGGTTTTTTTTACGACAAAACTGTAGAATCCATTTCTTTCCTCCGCACGTGCGTGGGTGTAATAATGGCAGCGTATGACTACCCAAAGGCATGGGAAAGGGTTGTGTTGTATTGCCGTAAAACAATTTCACTAAAAACTTGTAAAATAACAAATGACACACATTTGTAAAATGGTTATGCTCTGGCTACTAGAGGCAAACACCACCTGTTCCATAATGGAACAAATCAGTTTGTTAAGGGAAAGCACAAGAAATGTTGGTGGAAATAGGAAACTACTCCCTCTGTTTTTCTGCTGACCTTTGTATGTGCTGCAGGAATATTTTTCGTTCTGCAACGAAAAAAAAAAACAAAACGGAAAGAAGAGAAAAAACAAAATAACAAATTCAAACACATTTGTGATGCTATTCCGGTTGATTGGAAAGTAGGAAAGAACAGTGGCTGGCAACAAAAATTGATAGAAAATGGAAATCGAATATTCTTGTGGTAAGAATGGGGGATCGCAAATTATTTCTAGTCTTAAGAACCAGATTTAGGAAATTGAACCTTACACAGTACAACATTTTTCAGCTCATTGATTTGGGACTTAATTCTGAGAACTGCACGAGAAAGTATCACCAAAAAGAAGAAGTTCTGCATCATTAGTTTTGTCAAGTTACATACTATATATAATAATTTAATATCGTTTTGAAGTTAGTAAATATCGTATAGAGGAATTTGTCACGTTTTAGGCTCTTTTGTTTGACATAACATAAATACTATATGGTGGCGTATGATTATCATAAGTAATGGCATGTAATTTGACAAAGCGAATGATGCCGAACTTCTTCATTTTTGAGCTACTTTCCCGTGCAGTTCTCAGAATTGAGTCCCAAAATCATTTTATATTCTAAGAGATGTAAGGTCACTGAGCACTCTGAATTAATGTGGTTGATCTCATGAAGCAGATATTTATATATTGCTTTGCCTAACCTCTTTTGATCAAATCAAAGTCAGTGCCTCAACTTTGTAACTTTTTTTTTTTTTTTTTGTTTTTTTTTTTTGTTTTTTTTTTCTGCGTCATTTCTTCTCTGATTGTTACATGATTCGTTACACTGTCATTCACTTTTTATCCTCGATTCCCTTCCAATCGAAAAAGCGACAATTCCTGCAAAAGATTACAAACAAAAACGAATTGGTCGAAGAAAATTGCAAAAGCGAATAACAAAAACACAATGCGAAATTAAATTAAAGGCTTTTGCCCACATACAAACACAACATGTGCACCTTTATGACCTAAGGGTCTTTAAGGAAGTGGCAAACACAAACGCCCGCACACTTACACACATACTCCATAGACATACACCCTTTACTGCAGGAGTACAGGGGACTACAGAGGACTCAGCTCATAAGAAAGAGGGAGAGAGAGAGAGAAAACAAACAATTATCCAGTTTGTCCAAAAGAAAATTAAATGAAAAAGATGCCTGAAAATAGGTCAAATGGAATAACACTACACAAATAACAGCAATACCGAGATAAGTCAGCCGACCGAATGTACGGACAGCAAACTTGGGGGAGGCATTAAGATATATGTAGATTTAAAGCAGAATTTTAAAGTATATTTTTTACATCAAAGACGTTTCTCTAACAAAAATAAAGTAGTGGTGTGCCTGTGAATTTATTTGAGCATACATAATACTGAAACCATTCAAATGGTGGCTTTCTACGTTGTTGTTAATATTATATTAATGGGAGATGGTCTTGCAACATTTTTAAGAAATTGGTTATTAAATCGTTCCATTTCTTCCAATTGTCCCCGCCGATTGATCCTCTCCGTAGGGCCCTTGGGGGAGTATCGGTCCCGTGTACCCATCAGAACCACAAGTTTACACCTTTACGACTCTACAGCGGTAAAAAGCGGCTGCAAGTAAGTTTTCCTTTGCGGTCTCCGACCAAGGATATACATAGTACTATGGGCGGCCAATGTACCCAGTGTAGTCTTTTACCTATACTTCCTGTTCGAATGGGTAAGGTACCACTTCATTGGTGGTTGGAACTAAATGTGCTTACTTACATACAGACATGATAGATTGGTCCTCTCCGGAAAGCCTTCGGGGAGTATCGAACCCGCGTACCCGATAGAGCGAACATATTTCCGATTCTGCAACGGTAAAAAGCAGTAGCTAGGTAGTTTTTCTTTGCGACCTCTGACCAAAGAGTCTGCTGATTGTACTATGAACGGCCAATGTACCCAGAGTAGTCTACTACCTATTCTTCCTGTTTGAATGGGTAAGGTACTAATACTTTGGTGGTTGGGACAAAATTTACTTACATACTTACTTAGCTGGCACTTATTTGCAATCGTATGGGATTATATACCTTACATAGAAAAATATTATATGAGCTTCGATCTTATGTGATTCTTCTCCTAGAAGTCATTCCAAGTTCTGCTAGGTTCTCAGTAACCTGGTCTTTCCAACTGAGTTTTGGTCGGGCCACGTCAATGTCAGTGTACAGCCCATACAGCTCATGATAAATACGACTTCGATACACTCTGTTAACGTTGATGTCAAAACCGATTCATCCGCTTGTGTCATAACCCAGGATACTAAACCATACATCAAGACAGTTAGAACCAGTATCTGATATAGTTGGATTTTTTTCGTCGAGAGAGAGCTCTGTGATTAAATCTGTTGCTTAGTCCGTAGTAGCATTTATTAGGAAACAGGATTCTTCTCCGGATTTAGAATTATATATTTTGTTGCTGGCGGAGCATAGGTAGATAAAATCATCTACTACCTCGAAATTATAGTTGTCGACGTTCACGCAGTTTCCCAAACGAGTAGATTCTTTGTTCGTTAAAATTAATAACTTCGTTTTGTCCTCGTTCACTTACTTAAGGGGCCTATTACAACTTACGAACGTTCTGCTTGCGTTCTCCAGTTAGTGCCACCAGATGGTGGCACGTCGCAAAAAACTTGGTCCTTTCAACGAAAATTGGGTCTCCCTGCCCTTCAAACACCTTTCTTGCTAGAGAATTTCCATCTATCTTGGCGACATGTCCCAGCCATCGCAGTCGCTCGATTCTGACTCTTTTAGCTACGTCAATGTAGTGGTAAAGCTCATACAGCTCATGGATCATCCGATGGCGAAACTCGTCGTCGACAAAGATAGGTCTATACAATTTTCGGAGTACTTTTCTCTTGAATACTCCCAGGTTTTGTATGTCCGTTGTCGTAAGCAGCCACAATTCGACAGCATACAACAGAACGGGTAATATTTACACCTGGTATAGCTGTTTCTTAGTATCGCGAGATAAGGTGGTGTAACTAAAGTGGTGCCGATGTCCGTAAAAACATTATTGGCTAGCACTATTCTCCGCTTGAGTCCTCGGCTTACACTATTTTTCTTATTGACGGAAGATCCGAGGTAGGTAAATTCATCTACTACCTCAAAACAACAATTTTCAACGTTCACGGTGCGTCCCAATCAAGAGGACTTTTTCTTCGTCGAAATCTTCATTTTTGTTTGGTCCTCGTTGACCGCTATACCCATTTTTGCCGACGCCTTTTCTAGTGATGAGAAAACTGCAGTAACATCCCGCAGATTTCGGCCAATGATGCCTATATCATCAGCATAGGCTAATGGCATGTGGCTCTCGTTAAATATGGTACCAGACATGCTGACACCAGCCTTTCTTACCACAAGCTCTCACCCTAACTGAGGCCTCTTTCCGTGTTGAATGGTTCAGAATAATCCTAACCAATCTTAACCGAGGAATTGGTGTTTTCCAAGATACATCTGCTAAGTCGAATCAGCTTTGCAGGAATACAAAACTCAGACATGGCCTCATATAGCCTATTCCTTATCGGAGAGTCAAAGGCAGCTTTGTAGTCGACAAAGAGGTGGTAGGTGTCGATCTGTTTTTTATGAGTTTTTTTCCAGGATTCGTCGTAAGGTGAATATTTGAGCCGCACTAATAATATCCAATTACGTTTTCTACAATTGGCTTTAGACATTTACACAATGTGCTCGAAAGGACCTTGTACGCAATTGGTAATATGCTTATTCCATGATAGTTTTTATATTCAATCATCGGGCATTTTCTCCTCTAGCCAGATGTTCTCCATGAGCTAATGCATGCTCCAAATCAGCTTCTCCCAACTCAGCAGGGAGACCATCGGACCCAGCCGCTTTGTTGTTTTTAAGACAGGATATTCTCACACGTATCTCGCTCTGGCTCGGAAGTGGACAGTTAATACCATCGTCCTGTATTGGAACGGGGTCTTCTGGAGTGAATTTCTGAAATCATATTTCAATATTTTCGGAGCTTTATCAGGGTCCGTCATTAGCAAGCCATCGCTGTCTTTGCAGGAGGGCGACCCTGTTCCACTCAATCTCGCCTTAACTCTCTTGTAGAATTTTCGGGCTTCCCCTTTACTTCGGAGCAACTCTATGCACTCATCCTGTCTCCTCTTCTTCAGCTCCTTCTTTTCCGTCTAAAAAGACGAGTTGCCTCTCGTCTTTTCTCCCTGTGCCGTTCACAAACAGCTCGCTTTGCCATTGGCTGCAGGTTCGCCCTGAATGCAGCATTCCTCTGTCTCGTGACATTGCGACATTCATCATCGTACCAGGCATCTTCTTGAGACAGCTTTGAGTACCCAAGTACACTTCTCGCAGTCCGTTCTATAGAGTTGGCACTGCAAGGTAATATTATCAGGGGTTGGATCATTCCGTAGCAGTTGAGTTAGGTGGTTGGAGTAGGCATTCGCTACCTCTGTGGTCCGCAGTTTACCGATGTCCAGCTTTCGTTGTGCCTGGTTACCTACGTTTTTCGCCATGTTTAGTCTTGTGCGTACATATTTGGAATACCAAATTAAGCCATTGATTCGAGTAATTTCTGCCGTATCGGACAGTCGAAGGCCAAAAGATAGTTCGTGTCTTGGATATTTTCCAGGATTTGCCGACTTGTCAGTTGTTGAATTACCAGGTCTAAAGACACACTTATAAGACCTGATTAGGTTGGATACAATGGCTTTAGACATCCACGAAACGCACGTGGCAGGACTTTATATGCGATGGGTAAAAAGCTAATACCGCAATACATGGAGCACACAATCATCGAGCATGCACTCGTCAAGTCAAACCGTGGGGAGGAGCTGGTGCATGCTAATTATACCTCCTGATACCTCCACGTGCGGTGCCTTCCGGTATCAGCAACTGGTGAAAATGGTCTTTCCTTACATGCAGCGCACTCTTCGTATCTGTAACCAGATTTCCATTCATGTCCTTACAGGGGGATTACCTTGGCCGTTTGCAAAGGGTGCGCACCTTTACGGTGTCCAGCTTTCTTTGTGACTGGTTACTTGCGTTCTGTCGTTCTGCTCAATCTTAGCACCACGGATCACGCGCACTTTCATTGATTACCACATGATTAATTTGGTTTTTAGTGTTTTGATCAGGAGATAGTCCTGTAGATATCTTTTTGCTAAAATCTGGTTCCACTCACTACCATAATCCATGCCGCTGAAAAGCTATCCAGTCTACATCTGTTGTCTTATGTGTCGGTATGCAGGCTGAATTTACCGGATAATAGATAAATAAATAATAGGATAAAAAACATCTCTCCCTCCTATTTTTGCATTTAAATCTCACACAAAAATTTTAACTTCCTGGCAAAAAGAGCAGTCGAATGTTTCATCTTGACAATCGTAGAATGTATCTTTAATATTATTGCCTTTATATTCCATCAAGGCATGTGTACAAATCTCTATGATATAGAAGTATTTTGTCATGACGCTAATTGTGGCTATTAGATTGCACACACGATTGAATCGTGACACAAGATGTTTAATTCTCTTTTCAATTACCAATCCGAATTCGTGGTTCTCCATGCATTCCCGCCCTGCTTTGATTATCTCCTCAACGGCGGAGTGTCCGTACATTCAAGGTAAATATAATGATTCTTATAATGGTTGTCCTCTTTATCTCTCTTTTCACTTTTTACGTGTCCTTTTCGTCCTTATTTCGAGAATTTACCACATTTAAATGTTCCACCAAAACATTGCTCAGAAAATTTTACCTGGGGTGCTCCATGACTAAAATGCGATATCTCCAACTTTTACCTATCATATTGTCTCTTTTCAAAGCACTGTATGCAGAGCAACCTAAAATAGTCTAAGTATCTATATTTCATATTTTTTTAATGCATTTTCGATATCAGATGTCTGCAGTGAAACTTAAAGATGATGTTTTTTTTTTTGTTTAAACACTTGCCTACTTATGTATCCTTTTCGTTCATTAGTTAGAGAGATATATTGATTGAAGCTGTTATAGACGAATGCGAACGACTTTAGATATTTAGACACTTTTTGAGAAGTGTTTACTGGGCATGCCGATTTAGTTGACGCTATACTGCAAAGTTGCTGTCGATAACATCGAGGGGCCCGCCGATGAGAGAAAATGACTGGATACAGGGATCAAACCATGGATCTCCCGCATAATAGCCGCGTGTTCTACCCATCATGCCACAGCGGCCCCAACCAATTTTGAAACTACAATAACGAACTAATGTGTATCTTATTTAAGCATGTCCCTCAACTACCAACTGCCACAACTAGTGTCCTTGTAATATCTTCTTGAAAGAGTAAACCCACTTTTTGTGTACTGCTATGCACAAACTTATTCGAAATGAACACAATTAAACTGTGCGCTTCACATTTACTTCCCAACACGATCATTATTGTTACATTTCGGCCAACACTCTTGGCAGCTCTATAATAAGAAGATTGGGCTTTCATTGTGTTGCTGTCTACATTCCTTGATATTAGTCTCTCCACCTCTCTCTCCCTCTCTCCCTGTCGTTTTCACCGCTGCAACAACACCAGCTGCAGCAGCAACGCCAACCACTTCCTGCAATAGAAGTCGTCCCAGTAAACGGTGTGCAGCTACACAGCACAGTGTTTTATGGCACTTGCCGGAAGTGCTCACATTAAAAATTGTCATTAGTAAATGTTATGCTGTTATCAGCGCCATTCACTTGTGACTATTACAACTATTATAGGGACGTGATTGTCCTGCAAGTTTTGTTCTTGGTGTTTCTTTGCCATTCTTTCGTTTTTTTCGCCCCGTATATTTTTGTACAATGTGGTTTCACATCTTAAGCTTTCACTGAAGAAATATGTGTTTGGAGGTTTGTGTGCTGCATTTTACTGACTGCAATTTTCGTTGCTATTTTGTTGGGGTTTTGTCGTGGTTGTATTGTTTCGTTTCGCTTCGTGTTTTTGTACTTGCTTTTTTTTTGGTGGGGAAAACTGTTAAAATTTTGTACAATAGCGTGTAATTTTCTCACTTCTAAATGTACATTTCTGTGTCAGATTTTTTTTCTCAGGCACTATGCTGAGTTTGTTCTATGTCGGTTTTTTGGGGTCTTTTAGCCTAAGTTGATGGAAGTTTCTTGTTGCACGACTTTAGTGTCTACGTTTTGCACAGTGGGAGATTATGTGTTAAAGAATGGATAAATTAGATTTTCTATATTTTCTTCTTTATATGAATTGAATTCCTTGAACACGATTTCTCCTGACCATGTGTTGAACAGTGGAAAACTTACAACTATTACCATGGACCTTATCTGTGGCGCATTCCAAGGCAACTGACGCAACTACTGTTTTTGAATGTGACTAGGCCTGGTACGAGGAAAAAGATGCTAATAACAAGGCTTCGGGCATAGTCACTTATTCATCCCTGTCGAGCGTGTGATGTGAAAGAATTCACCAAATATCTGACTATAAAGCTGCCTTTGACAGCCTAATACTGGATGCCAAATGATCCTGACTGGGGCCGACCGTGGGGTATGATGATTAAAACATTCCACTATCAAGTGGAACACCAGGGTTCGATTTATCTCGCAGTCACCTATATTTCTTTCACCTCCACATATTTGACATCAACTTCGCTGTAAGTCTAGTAAAAGCATCTCAAACAGCTGACGTTCGGATTCGACTATAAAATGTAGGTCCTGTTGTGTGAGTCTAAAATAGAAACTTGTTAATTCACAATAACGTGAGAAGCTATCTCATACCTCATTTTTTAGATGTAAAAGGATATAACTTACCAAATAACCCTGACTGATTGAAGTCTTCAGTGAAGATTGACAAGGACCTTACTGACCAAGCGACCGATACGGTTCGCTTGTGTACTCCATAACATATGAAACCAATCTTTTTTAATTATACATTGAAGTGGTCAAGCGGATTAAAGTGCGTTGGTTAGGTCATGTGTTACGTATAGATCAAAATGCTCCAGCTCGAAAAATCTTTGACAATGAAATCAGTGGAAGCAACGTAGATTTGCAATCCGAATTTACCGGGTTACGATTCCCGGCTGGTTCACTGGCATCAACATCGATGACTTTTCAAATACTTTCGAATTCTCCAGCCAACAAAAATCGTCCTAGATGCTTCCACTACAAAAAATAATCCAAGTTGCGCAAGGACTAGGGACAAAAGGAAAAGATTTATCAACATCTTAAAAATAAATCCATAAAACCAGCTGGCGCCATCTCTTGGAGGAAAAAGGTTGTTAAAACTCAAAAACAGCAACTAAACTAGCAACCTTTGACACAAACCTTGTTATCTACAAAGGAACAAAACAGAGTTACCAACAATGATCGTATGATAATCGGGTTATATGCCCGATTAAAAAAAAACTTAATTTCCCTTAACACCCCATGTATAAGGTATGGGATAGCTTCTCGCGTTGTTGTGAATTAACACGATTTCTATTTTTAGATTCACAACTAACGGCACCTACTTGTTTATCGTCGAATACGAACGTCACTGTTCGAGAAGCTCTTACTAGACATGCCGATTGACTTGACACTAATACTGCGAAGTTGCTGTCGACAACATTCGAGGGAAGCCGACAATGAAAGAATTTTATTTTTTTCTTTTTAAGATGACTGGAGTCAGGAGTTGAACCTGTGATCTCCCGCATGGTAGTCGCGTGTTCTAACCACCATGCCACGGCCGGTGCCTGATTGAGTGCCGATAAAATTGAAAATCGGTATAAAGAAAAGATCACCACAGCTACTTTCTCCAACTGTTACAACAACAACAACCACAAACACACTAAGTTGGAAAGACCAGAAAGACTGTTTGCGGCAAAGGCTGTTAACAGAACTTTTAAACGAAGACAGACAGGAACTACTAGATATCACATTCGCTACCGGCTAACTCAAATAATATTACTACTATGAGCCATGACTTCTGAGCCAACAGACAGGATATATAAATAGGAGCTTAGTAAATCGTCTTTCTTGGCATACCTTCTGCGAAGAAGTGAAAAAGGTCACAGACCCCTCAAGGCTTTGGAAAATACGATAACGCACTGTATCCACAGGATGACGGTAACAATTCTGGTCCAGATAACATGTCACCAATAGAAATGCTAAAAATGATAAAGCACACCATACCCAGGTTGGTAAATACATACTATAAGGGCTGCATTAAACTTTTGTACATTCCCAATTGCTGGAGGCACATCAAGGTGGTATTAAAATCCAATTCGGGGAAAACATCACATAGCAGACCAAAGGATTTCAGGCAATTTACCTATCTCATTCACGTTCCTTTTGAAAGATCTTGAGACAATTATTAACTTTTTTATCGGGTAATCAACAAACTTTCAACAAGGATAAGCCCGCAGAATCTGCCTTGCATGAACTAGTGAGCTCTATTGAAACGTCCCTGCAGTGGTAACCTTTGTTGATATAAAGGGATTTCAACAACATACACTCAGATTCTATAATTACGACACTATTGCACTTAAGGGTAAACCATATTGTTATCAGTCTAATTTAGCAGGGGTTTTGTTTCCTTTGATGTGGAATCTAGCGGTGAATGGAAATCTGTTAAATTTGGATCGTTGCGGATGGAAAGTCCTTATGACCTTCCTTGAAGACATTGCAATCACAGTAACGGGGAAATTTACCAACATTCTCATAGGCGTATTAGAGGTGAATCTGAATGGGCTAGTAGTAGTAGTATGAAAGTTGACTCAAACAAGACAGAATTGGTTTTATTTACTAGGGAGTACAATGTCCCACATGTGGATCCTCCTATCCTAAATAGTACCGAGCTAGTGTTCTATGAAAGTAAAAAATTTCTGACCACAAGTCTTGACAGAAAACTGTCCTTCAGAATCAACCATATTGAACGAGTTTAGAAGGCTAATATTGCCGTAAAAAGCTATAGGAGCATGGTGGCGGCTCCCTCCAAAAATCCTCAACTTAATGTATATTTTAGTAGCAATTCCAATATTACTGTGTGTGTGGAGGATAGAAACTGGTAAGAAATATCTTGCTAATCAATAAAATTAGGTTCAAAGAACTGTTTGCTTAAGCATAAGTGAAGCTTTGTGAAGTACAGTGACCAATATTCTGAAATTTCTACTCTTTATAATACCGATTACTATTGTGACTAGGGAGGGTGCAATCAGATCGGCATTATGTTTTAATTGTCTATCACTGTGAAAGTGCCAGGCCTTTGGCCACATAAGGATAATAATGTGATATGCAATAAAAACTGACCGAGGGGACCACATACTAACTGTATGCGCCATCGAGAGGCAATTAACCGAGATACCTGCAAGGAGCAATAGGGTGGCAAAATACCAGGAACTATAAACTAACTCTTCTTCTACACAGACGGTTCGAAGCTAGATGTAAAGACGGGCTTCAAATTACTCTAGAGGAAACATAACCTGGACATAGTAACCAATACTGTCGTTGTCACTTACTCGGACATCTTAGCTGCTGTTAAATCTCTTGAGGCTATATTCTTAAATTCACAATCAAGGGTTAAATGTAGGGTAACTAGACAATTTGGCCACGACACAATCTAAAAAGATCTAAATATCTCATCGCATTAGAGAGAAAACTACGGTGCCGTACAATAAAGTCATAGTAATAAGGTCATATGGCCTTATTTGCCATTCGAATGGGATAGGGATTGCCATCGTACTCATTGGATTCTGACTATTATAGCTACGTCGATGTCGTAGTAAAGCTCATACAGCTCATGGTTCATCCGAAAATCGCAGATAGATTCATATATTTTTCGGAGTATTTTTTTCCGTTTCTTTTCTTTTTGTCCGTAGTCGTAAGCACCCACGATACGGCAGCATACAACAGAACGGGTAAAATTAACACCTGGTATAGCTGTTTCTTAGCATACTGAGATCAGATGGTGTTACTGAAGTGCTGCCGTAATCCGTAAAACCATCTATGGGCGAGCACTATTCTCCGCTTGATTTCTTGGCTGACTCTATTTTTCTTTTTGACGGAAGATCCGAGGTAGGTATATTCATCTACTACTTCAAAACAATAATTTTCAATGTTCACGGTGCATCCCCATTTAGAGGACTCTTTGATCGTCGAAATCATTATTTTGGTTTTGTCCTCGTTGACCACTAAACCCATTTTTTCTGACTCCTTTTGCAATAATGAGAAAACAGCAGTAACATCCCGCAGATTTCGGCCAATGATGTCTCTATATCATCGGCATAGCCTATTGGCTTGTAGAATGTGGTGCCAGACATGTTGACACTTGCCTTTTCATCACCTTCTTCATAACTATATTAAATAGTGTACAGGACAATTTATCACCCTGTATGAGAGCTCTTTCCGTTTTAAATAGTTCAGAGTAATCCAGATCAATCTTAACCAAAGATTTAGTGTTTTCCAAGGTACATCTGCAAAGTAGAATTAGCTTTGCAGGAAACTCAGACATGGCCTCATATAGCCTATTCCTTATTCAAAAGCAGCTTTGTAGTCGACAAAGAGGTGGTAGGTTTCGATTTCATGTTTTTTTCCAGGATTTGTCGTAAAGTGAGTATTTGATCGTTCGTAGATTTACCAGGTCTAAATCCGCACTGATAAGGTCCAATTAGTTTTTCTACAATTGCCTTTAGACGTTCACACAATATGCTCGAAAGAACCTTGTACGCAATTGGTAATAAGCTTATTCCACGGTAGTTCTTTCATTAACTACGATCTCCTTTCTTGTATATGGGACATAACAGACTGAGTCTCCAATTCCCGGGTATGCTCTCCTCTAGCCAGATGTTCTCCATGAGCTTATGCAAGCTCTTAATCAGCTCCTTCCCACCTGCTTTAAACAATTCAGCTGTGAGACCATCGGGTCCAGTCGCTTTGTTGTTTTTAAGGCGGAATATTGATACGTATATCTCGCTATGGCTCGGAGATGGTAAGTTAAAACCATCGTCATGGATTAAAGCGGGCTCTTCTGGACTGGTGTTCGTATACATTAGATTGTATTTTAGTCTTCATTTTTATTTTTCAATAATTTTTTTCTAAATCTCTAAGTAAACAGCTATGATGTTAAGGATCTTAAATAAATTTCCAAATTATCCAAGGATATGCTATGTAGATGGTAAACACCGATGACTGAATGAACAATAGTAATTTATATTAAAAAACCTATTACAGACCGAAGCTAAGGATGAAAGTATTTTTGTTGCCAAACAATCGACGCATATGAAACGTTTACCCACTGTGCTGCGTCGCCTACGGTTTGTTTCTTCTAAAGACTTTTAGTTTTTTTTAGGGAAAATATAGACTTTTTCCTGGTTCTCTTTTGTTGTTGTTGTGTTTGCCCTTCCCGATACTCCTTCGCTTGTGCAACATCTTCTTTTTAGCTAGTGTGTGGTTTTAATGGTTTTTCGTTAGCAATTTTTAAGATTGTTTATTTCACTTTTAGTTGGTGTAGCTGCTAACTCTTTTTTTTTTGTTGTTTTGTTTTATTTTCCTTGCTTTACAGCCATTTCCACTATTTCGTTTTTGGTTTTAGCCAACACAGTCTCAGAGCGTTTATATTATAAAGATGTATGTTTGTAAATACTTGTGAATACATGTGTGTGTTTGTGTGTGTTTGTGCATCCTAAACTCTGCCAGTGTAGTTCTGTTGGCTGTAGTTCCAATTTTCTACAATCTTTCTTTTTTTCTCTCTCGAACGAAAGTGGTTTTTCTTCGGTGAGTTATTAGCCACTCGTCTTTTTTAGTAGGGCACCAATGTTTTTCCAGGTAGAAAATTGAACAAAATTACTTTTCGTAGAAAATTATTTCGTTTTTTTTTTGGTCACTTTCGATGCTCACCCTGGGGTTTTATGTAAAGAAAATCGAAAAAAAAACAAACGCGCAATAAACTTTGTTATGGGACAGACGTTAAGTAGTAGTAAATGTTTAAAGTGTGCAAGTTTTCAATAGAAGTTAAGGACATTTCAGAGCAGCAGCTTAAGACTAATGCAGGCTATGTAGCTGCATTTACGACAGTGTTATGCGAAAGAGAGATAATAATTTATATATCAGAATGCTTACGCATCATTTGCTATTTGTGTATGCACATTTATATGTCTGTTTATATTTTATATACTTGCATCAAAGGTAGACACACATACAAACATATATACATATATATTTAAACATATTATTAATTATTGGCAAAGTAATTATATACATTTTTATACCACTATACAATTATTAAAAACTCACTGCCTTTGCAGTGGACTTTGTAATTTGAATTGGTGCACGAGGGTTGTATGTCTAAAGCATCTATAAAGTAGCATAGTATAATGTTTTTGTTTTGCAACCCAACATTTAAAGTGCAAATAATTTTTTATATCCTATCTATCTATATATATAAAACAGGATGTGTGTATATATGTAACGTATGGACTCGAAAACGGCTGGACCGATTTTGATGAAATTTTCAGGGAATCTTCCGAATAACCCCGCGAGTAACATAGGCTATAGAGTATACAAAACCGAAGCCGGAAATCGACAAACCGGTTTTTTTGTTGAAAACCGTCAGCCGGTTTTTACAAAATATCGATTTTCGAATAACCGGTTTAACCGGTTTTTTGAGGTCGGTTTAACCGGTTTTCTGAAATCATGAAAAGTTGAAGATATCGATTTTTTGCCTTAGAACAGTCCCAAAAATTTTTCTAAGCAACATCTTTAGTAGCAAATTTTATTGTTCCAAAGTCCCATTTTACGACACTTTTCTTGAAATAAGAACGAAAAGGGCACGTAAGGAGTCCAGATAGAGAGTTTAAATGTTTCACAACAAAAATAATCGTTAAATTTCATTGAAGGCATCTGATATCAATAAGTGCTAAAACAATGACAAACTTCAGACTCTGAATGAAAAGAAACAAAACCAGTAAGAAAGTTTCAGTCGGGCAACCCGACTTACATATACCATCACCCTCTGTACGACAAAAAATGTTCTATTATACTGATATTATTACTCGATTTCTAAAGTAGGGTAGTGGTACATTTGTATGGGAGGTACAAGAAGGGGCGTGTCTAGACTTCCAGATTATTTCTCCTAAACTTTATCCTGTTGTAGCTTTACTAAATACAGAATTTGGGCACGATCGCGTTGGGTGTATTGATATTATTACTCCATCTCTAAAGTGGGCGAAAAGGTACATTTGGATTGGAGGTATCATAAGGTGCGTCGCTAGAATGCCGATTTATTCTCCAAAACTTTATCCAGTTTTAACTTAACAAAATACAGAATTTGGGCACGATCGTGTCGAGTGTATTGATATTATTACTCCATCTCTAAAGTGGGCGAAGTGATACATTTGTATGGGAGGTACCAGAACGGTCGTGTTTAAACACCAGATTCTCTAAAACTTTTTCCTGCTTACACTTTACTAAATACAGAATTTGGTATATTTATAATATAATTCGATTTCTAAAGTGGGCGGTACCTGATGTCTATGGGAGGTACCAGATGGGGCGTGGCTAGACTTCTAATTTTTTTTCTCAAAAACTGTATCCTACCATAGATTTACTAAAGAAAGAATTTGGGTACGGTCGCGTTGGATTTATTGATATTATTACTCCATCTTTAAAGTGGGCGTAAAGGTACATTTGTATGGGAGGTACCGGATGGGGCGTGGGTAGACATCCAATTTTTTTCCGAAAATTTATCCTGTTATAGCTTTACTAAGTACAGAATTTGGGTACGATCCCGTTGGGTGTATTGATATTATTACTCGTTTTCTAAAGTGGGCGGAATGATGTATTTGTATAAGAGGTACCAGAAGGGGCGGGGCCACGTGGACCGTAAGTAGTTTTGGGGAAATATTAACCCTGCTATTATGTTGGGGTCATTTGATGACCCAAATCGTGTTTAACGTTATATTATTTCTTACTGGTAGGAAATTTTTGAAAGTTCTTACTGCTCAGTTTATAATTTTTTGAAATACATTGAATTCAATTAATTTAAACGGCATTTTAGGCTTAGACCACTTTTTATTGCAAGTGTACACACATATTATGTTAGGGTCATATTATGACCCCTTATACATTTTGCAAGACTGATAATAAATATATATTGTTATACGTCTATTTTATATGCAATTTATTTTAAATTTTTCAATAATGATTGAACAGCGCTATTTGGCAATTGTCTTTAACTTCTATTGCATTCTTACATGACAGCGAAACAAACAAAATATGATTGGTTGACAAATTGCCAAAAAAAAATATGGTTTTAGAAAGAGAAACGTCGCGACGTATGAATGCAACATATACCCTTAGTACTTTTTACCATAAAACCAATATTTTTGACAACATCAACAAAAAAGATTTTCGAAAATAATTAAATACTAAAACTCGGCACACTGGACAAAATGGTTCCAACATTTTCGTGCAAAAGAAAAGCCAATCGGTGGCCAGTTGTTCTGTGCTCTAACTTGCAGATTATTTCCGCTCTCAACTCTTTTATAATGTGGACCGAAATTAACCCTCAATAGCAAGAAAATAAACTGCACAAAAGGAGCATTTTTTTAGAGCAACCCAGCTAAGCCTTAGTCAAAGATCATATCCAAAGGCACAGTAGACTTTCTCGCGCAGAAGCCTATGCATCGTTAGTACAAATAATTCTACCAGAGGACAGTGCATTGCCATCTGCGCATTCGAATGGAAAATTTGCAAATTTTGCCCGTCGAAGAAGAAAACCACTAAGAAAGTTTCAGTCGGGAAAACCGACTACCATATACCCTCACCCTCAGTAGAACATACAATTTTCTAGTATACTAAATACAGAATTTTGGCACTATTACGTTGGGTGTATTGATATTATTACTCGATTTCTAAAGTGGGCGGAATAGTACATTTGTATGGGAGGTACCAGAAGGATCTTGGGTAGACTTCCAGATTTTTTTCCAAAACTTTATCCTGCTTTAGCTTTACTAAATATAGAACTGGGGCACGATCGCGTTGGGTGTATAAATGATATTAATCGATTGCTAAAGTGGGCTAAGTGGTACATTTGTATGAGAGGTACCAGAAGGGGTGTAGCTGGGCTTCAAGATTTTTTATTCAAAACTTTATCCTGCTTTAGCTTTGCTCAATACAGAATTTGGGAACGATCGCGTTGGTTTTATTAAAAATATTAATCGATTACTAAAGTTCGCGGTACCAGATGGATATGGGAGGTACCAAAAACTTTTTCCTGTTATAGCTTTGCTAAATACAGACTTTGTCCACAATCGCGTTATGTGTATTAATATTATTACTCCATTTCTAAAGTGGGCGGAGCGGTATATTTGTATGGGAGGTACCAGAAGGGGCGAAAAATATTAAATATTAGGGAAATATTAACCCATGCAAAGTTTCAAAACAATTTGTTGGGTCTTTCGAAAGTTATCGTGCGTAACAGCCGAAAAGACACCTACCACGAGTAGGGTGAGGATATAACAAAGACCTTTACTGATTGTATAACATGAATAAAACTTGTTTGTCCACCACACGACAGCTTATTGTTATGATCACAAGCTTTAAACATTTGTTTTAAACTATAGAAATTTCAATTTTCTCAATAAAACTATATGGGGTCATAATATGACCCAAACATAACGTGTGTGATTTTTTTCTAACATAGTAGCAGGGTTAACTCGTGCAAAATTTCAAAACATTTGGTTGCGTCTTTCGAAAGTTATCGTGCGTACCAGCCGGACAGCCAGACAGACAGACGGACATGGCTCAAACGACTTAAAAAGCCCTGAATCGAATTTGGTTCAAAGAAACGTAGGGTCTAAAGTGGCTCTTTCTATGTGTTACACTTTTTGGTCGTATCAAATGATATATACCCTCATCCTTATGGATGATGGTATAATGAGTAGTAAAAGTTGGAGATATTGATTTTGGTCTTACAACACCCCATGTGAAATTTTCCGAGAAGCATCCATAAAAAAATTATCGTTAAATTTTATTTCAGACATCTGATATCGAAAATTCACTAAAGCAATACGGGTAAGAAAAGTAGTCTTAATGCCTATTTCAATGTCTATTATGGGTTAAACTGAAAACTTCATCAGTGATATACTCATCTAAGGCTTTCATTCCGTAAAGGAATTATTCCGCCCTTAAAAATTTGCTGGCTTCAAATGCCCAATAATTGGCTTATATTACATGATTTTTATCTAAGTAATATTAGAATTGGATTTAGACATGTTTTTCTGTTAAACGCTGCCTTCCATACGCCATTTTTAACATTTCTAAATTAAATTGCTCATCATAGTAACACTTTTTCTTGTTTTTGTGCACAAATAAAAAACTCTAAAAATAACCGGTTACCCGGTTTTTTCTTAATTAAGTATTCGAAAACCGAGTTTTTGAAATTATGTAAATTTCGAATATAACCGAAACCGGTTTTTCAAAAAAGTCGAATGTTTGTATACTCTAATAGGCTACACATTGTTTGGATTTTTCTACATTTAGGGGGTGAAAATGGCAATTTTCGATAACACAAGGTATTCCGCGCTTACAAGAAGTAATTTTTTTTGGTTTTTAAATGAGCACAGAACTTCAGATATATATTTTTCGAGACCTTCTGCGTAAAACTAATTTCCCAGCAAAGTAAATGAGGTATTACAGAAGCAAATCTATGTATTGGTTAAAAAGTAATGACCTCTGCGAGTTGGCATACGGAAATTAAGTTTTTAAAAATCATTTTTCGGAATATTGGGCGGGATCCAAAACAATGTCAAAAATATACTATTCTCTTCGTCTTTGTCTCCAAACATCGGGATGGTACGTCTGACGTAACTGAAAAATTGCTAAAAATATACCTAAACCTGAAATCTTCATGCTTCTCAGCGCAAACTAGGAATTTATTGTAGACATAGTTTCTAAGCGAAATTGTCTAAGAATTCATCGTACATTGCGATACTGGTATACGATTACCACGTTTTTTTAGACGCGAACAAATTGTTCCGCCCTAATGAACAAGCTATTTGGAACTTAATAAGTAAAAAGTGCCGAGGCGCTGCCACGTACTTCAATAGTTAAATATTTAAACTGTATCAAATAATGGTCCGTACACCAGATACTTTTCAGAAAAAAATGCAATATTCATTGTAGTTATACTGGAAAACACCTTTTGTTTTATTGGGGCACAATTAACATTTTTAAAGTATGTCAGAGGTAATATAAGCAAATATTTGTAAATAACCTATATATGGGGTAATTTTTTTTGACGTATAGAACTTCTTTTAGTATACTTTGGAAAATCACCATGTAAAAACTACACAAGAACAACGTTTGCAATTCTTGCAAATTTATTTTCAAATGCACGTTCTGTTCGCCAAACTTATGGAGCCCTTTGTGAAGTTGAGGGTGCATATAATGATCCATCTGAGCAGCTAATAGAAGCCATCGACGTTTTAGACGTAAGTGTGACAGGGGACTCGAATTTATCAAACCGACGCCATTCTCAGCAACTCGGTCTATGCAAATGCTGAAGAAAGATCTTGGCCTGCATCTATATAAGATCTAACTGGTGGAAGAATTTGAGCCAGTGGACGATCAAGTGATTTTTTATATTTATCATGTCATTGCACATTATTTGAACGAGAAATGGTTCCAACACGACGGTGTAATATGCCATACAGCGCGTGAGACCATCACTTTGTTAAGCCAAACATTGGTGACCGAATTATCTCAAAAAAATGGTAATACGAGTTCAATACAAAAATAGTATTCCGGAATATTCTTGATCCGTGTGATAAGAAGACATGACAAAAGAAATTTTTATGGCTAAAGGCATGAAGCTTCAGACGGAATTTTCATTTGCGGTCAATAGGTGGAGAAGGCATAACAAAATGTTTTTTATGCCCAAAAAGATAGTTAGTATCCGCTACTACAGATCAAAATAAAAATTATTAAAATTAGCGGAATGTCTGTTTCCGATTTTTGGAAGAAGTGGCTTTTCGCCCTACATACAGAAAAAACTTAATCTACATGTAAGCACTAGATATGAAGATATGACTTTGCTGATGAACGTTTTCAAAGTACTTTGTAGACCTAAATGTGAAATATATTACATGTTAATGTGCAATAGCAAAGCATTGCCGGGCCCACTAGTTAATATTATAAATGTGAATGTCTGTCTGTTTGTTTGTTTGTTTGTTTGTTGCTCAATCACGCCTAATCGGCTGAACCGATTTTAATAAATTGGAAGACAGTTAGTGTACTATATGGAAATTACTATAGGCTATATATTTTGTAATTTTTTACCCTATGGGCGGAGTGGGCGTGGCAAAACTTTTTTTTAGAGCTAGAGAGATAAAATGTGATACCCAGATAGTACTCGACAACACGAATATGAATATGCAGACGAAATTTAAATTTTGGTCCCAATGGGCGGAGTGGGCGTGGCAAAACATTTTTTACAGCTAGAGATATAATATGTGATACCCAGATAGTACTCGACAACACGAATATGAATATGCTGACGAAATTGTTATTTTGGACCAGTGGGCGGAGTGGGCGTGACAAAACATATTTTTAGAGCTAGGAAGATAAAATTTGGTACACAGATATAACTCGTCTAGGCCAATATGAATATGTAGACGAAATTTAAATTTTGGATCAGTGGGCGGAGTGGGCGTGGCAAAACATATTTTTAGAGCTAGGAAGATAAAATTTGGTACACAGATATTACTCGGCTAGACGAATATGAATATGCAGACGAAATTTAAATTTTTGACCCAATAGGCGCAGTGGGCGTGGCAAAACTTTTTTAGAGCTAGAGAGATACAATTTGATACCCAGACAGTACTGGAAAACGCGAAAATGAATATGCAGACGAAATTTTATTTTTGGATACAATGGGCACAGTGGGCGTGGCAAAACTATTTTTAGAGCTAGAGAGATAAAATTTGATACCCAGATAGAACTCGAGAACACGATTATGAATATGCAGACGAAATTTTAATTTTTGACCCAATTGGCGGAGTGGGCGTGGCAAACCTTTTTTAGAGCTAGAGAGATAAAATTTGACACCCAAATAGTACTCGGCAACACGAATATAAATATGCAGACGTCATTCTAATTATTGAACCAATGGGCTTAGTGGGCGTAAAAATACATATAACTTGGCACTACAATTATAAATTCTATGCCCAACAATCAATCAGTGGGCATGCTTAAATCGAACCTTAATGTTAGAAAAATAGAATTTGAAATTGCAGACGACAATTTTGATATTTTTATCCTAGAGACATGAAATTTAGTCTACAGATAGTACTCGATCAGCGGGCGGATGGTCATAGTGAGATGTAACATTCGACACAATAAAAGGTTGTTGATTGGACTGGTTTGGGAGGTACTTGGAGTAGCGAATTGTTTACCGAGGACTAAGATCAACGCTCAAAATTATTCCATTATGAAAGCAAGCCAAACATATTATTATCGAGTTAAGGAAACGTTGCCAAAGTATGTTTAAAAGTGGCATATGCACAGCTTTTATAAATGGGAGCTAATTTAAATTGATATCTGAGTATTTTATGAAGTTAATTTTGTAATATTAGTCCATTATGCAATAGCGAAGCATTGCCGGGTCCACTAGTTTAACATACTTAAAACAAAACTTAATTTGTCTTTAAACACCATTAATGAGGTATTGGATAGCTTCTCTCGTTGTTGTGAATTAACATGCATTTTATTTTTAGTTTCACAACTAACGGCACCTACTTTTTTATCGACGAATGCGAACGTCACTGTTGAAGAAGCTTTTACTAGACATGCCGATTGACTCGAAACTTATACTGCGAAGTTGCTGTCGATAACATCGACATGCAATACGAACTAGTTCGTTTAGGATATTTAATTTCTTAAATCATAAAACATGTAAAGTTTTGGGAGCTGCTTCAAACTCAAAAGAATAGTTAGTATAATAATATTTGAATGTTTTTTGGTTTTATAAATATTTTTCAAGTTTTTCGCTATCATACGGCCCTCATACCTTAAGTCAAACATAACACATACCCTCGTCATTGTTCACAGTTTTTCATCTGCAATATATGATTATGACAGTAACCTTTATGATGACATATACACACACATACATATGCATAAACTGTTAATTTGTTTTCATTCTCCGATGTTGGTATCACATAGTGAAAATGACACACATATAGAATATCAACATTAATGCTTTTAATGTGTCTGAGTTGGTTGCAAATTATAGCGAGGGTACAGTATAAAGAGCTTCAGAGAGCAGAAATGTTTTTACGCTGGTTTGTGTACACGCCTCGACAGAAGACAAGGACATTAAGATGCATTCTGTGACAACCTGCAGGAATTGTATGGCCGCTGCCCTGGCCATGACAGTAAAATTGTACTGGGAGATTTTAATGCTATCGTAGGAAGGTAAGATGATATTGATTCAGAAACAACACCTCCGATAATCAATTCAGACTGGTTAGTTTCGCGTCAGCAACAATAATGTTATTGAGTGGAACCAGATACCCGCATAAAATTACCCACAAGACCAACCTGAATATCTCCTGATCTAAACACGAGAAACCAAATTGATCGCTTGGTAATCGATGGAAGGCATGTCTTAAGCCTATGGTCGTACGTGTGTTGCGCGACTCATATATAGACTCGGTTTACAACCTAGTTGCAGCCAGATACGCTCGCGTTTATATGGTTTAAAAATACCCGTAATCAAACGCAAATCAAACTCCACACCGCAAAACTGCACACCTCCGAGATAGCCAATGCCTAGGCCAACCAACACTCTCAATTACTGAAAACAAACGCCACTTATACATATGTTCCCCACACGCGGAGGCAGCATATTGCGATTTATATGACTACTGCAGCAACGACCGTACTGGGTTATGAAAAACCACGCTCAGAGAGAAAAGTCGAGCAATGTCTGAGGAATGGATGCTACATACTAGGCATAACTGCAGCTGGTATCAACGATATAATGCGAATAACAGGGAGATGTGAAGCCTCTTCAGGTGCAAGAGGCATCTAAGGAAAAAAAGAGAGAGGCAGGATATTGAAAATCACAGGGGTGAAGGTGAAGCCTTTAATTTCTTCCAAAAGGTAAAAGCAAATGCTTTTCAACCGGGAACCCCACCTTAAGGATGGAGATGAAAATCTGGTAATGAGCACACAGAGTGTGCTGCAAATATGTAGGGAACACTTTCGTACTCTGATCATTGAAGGCAGCAAAAATGACAAACGCACCAATCATCGACGACGGAGTAGATTGTTCAAGACCGATTCAATCCGAGATCAGCAAGGAATTGCACAGCTTAAAAACGAGTATTTGTTTTGGTTAGTTTTTAGTCGATCTTACTGTGTATTATATCAATTTACGTTAGTGTATCGTATGATACATCAAATTCGGCTAAAGATAAGAAAAATGTTTTATTTTTTTTCTAACATTAAAGCAGCGATGGACTGCCGGCAAACCTTTTAAATGTCGGCGGCGATGAGTTGGCAAAGTATATGTACCAGCTCGTAAACACGATTTGGCTAAAGGAATACATGCCCGATGATTGGAATCTGCTTAAGCAGGCGATCCAAGTGAGTGCACCAACTATCGGAAGGATATCTACTAGACGAAGGATATCTACTAGACGAACACACAATCTCTCTGTGAAACAATCTAAGTTCTGGTGAATATAATTTAGATGACTTCCAGGATATAGAACTTACTCACTTAATTTCAATTTGCACCCCATGAATGAGGTATGGGATAGCTTCTCGCGTTGTTGTGAATTAACACGCTTTCTATTTTTAGATTCACACCTAACGGCACTTACTTGTTTATCGACGAATGCGAACGTCACTGTTTGAGAAGCTCTTACTAGACACGCCGATTGACTCGACATTTAATACTGCGAAGTTGCTGTCAACAACATTCGATTGGAGCCGACAATGAAAAAAACCTGGCTGATACGACTTTCCGGAAAGAAACTGACTAACACGAAGTGTTAAGTGAAAATAGGCATAAACCTAACGGCGCAAATGTTTTACCAAGCGAGGCTTTAGATAAGGCGTTAATCAGTCATGCGATCTCTAGTTAATGGAAGAAGGCTGCGGTTAACACGACTGGTATCATCTTTAATGGATGTCTCATGCTACTCGCGAACGCCAATGATATAGATACCATTGGCCGGAAAGTGGGCGATGTTACTGCGACCTATTTAGACATTGAGAAGCAGTAGACTGAAATGGGTCTGGTAATAAATGCGAACAAAAGCAAATTATTTATTTCAACGAACGCAAACAACTATAAGTGGTTCAAGGACAGGACAGTGGCCATTAGGGCGGCAGCGGAATGTATGGGCAATGTTTTTTGCGGACATTTAAAAATGCCCGACCGGAATATTGCGCCACTTAATGTAAAAACTGCATGACGGTATTTTGAGTAAAATCGAACAATTATTTCCCGTGCCCCAAAAAGGTCAAATGTCAAGTTTCTAATAAATCCTTAGTAAATCCTATATTTTTCACTAATTCGATAAAGAAATTATATTTTCTTATGTAGGCGGCACCTATCTATACTAGCTTTCCCGGCTCGCGTTGCTTCACCCGAATTTCCAAATTCCCCATCTGGCGTCTTTCTAATTCCAAAGGGAGCAATTCAATATACATTTTCGTAACTCTACCTTTAGGCATTTGGCCTGGGAGATAGTACCAGTTTTATCCCTTTTTCGGTATTTGTACACCTAAATAACGAATTTCGAATAATAACTTCACATTGCACAACTAAAATATTCACTAACATTTTTGCGACTACACATTTAGAAGTTTTGTACCAGTTTTATCCATATAATTATATTATATCATTAGTAGTCAGGTCTGGGCGACAGTAACATTTGTATCCCTTTTTTAATTTTTTTACCCAGAAATATCGGATATCAAAGAAACCTACAATCCAATTTGAGAGTCAGCATTTTGGGATGGTGTAAGTTTTATCCCTTATTGGTAATTTGTATCCCTAAAAGTACGAATTTCCAAAAATCTATTCTTAGCTGACATTTACAGGAAATAAGGAACAATCACCCCAAATTTCATCATCCTATCTACATCTATTTCACTAAATTACTTAGTCAAGCAATTTCTATTAATATAACCGACACAACAAATTTTCCAAAAGGGGCGTATCACCGCCCATTTTCCAGCGAGATGTAATTCTCCGTGAACCATTTATATATGTAGCAAATCTCAAATGCTAATAACTTACATGGCTCATAAAATATGACCGATTGAAATGTTGGTTTGTGTGGGAGGTGCCACGCACCTTTTTCTAATTACGTTTTCATGTAGCCTATGATAGAGGCCAAATGGATAGTACTGCACAGTGAAAATTTTATTGCAACCGGTACATTTATTTCGCCAATATAACGATTTTATTAAAAGGGGCGTGGCACCGCCCATTTCCCAGCGAAACGCAATCTCCGTTGTACCAGTAACATGTGTAGCAAATCTCATATTCATACCTCTAATGGCTCGGAAGATATGACCGATTGCAATTTCGGTGGTTTGTGTGGGCGGTGCCACGCCCTATTGTCAAACTATGTCTTCATATAGCCTACGATAGAGGCCCTATGGACAGTATCACATAAAGAAAATATAGTTTAAATCAGTTTATTTATTTGGCCAATATAAGTATTTTTAAAAAAGGGGCGTGGCACCGCCCTCTGTTCTCAAACAAAGTATTTCTTCTTATACGTACCAAATCACGACTTTGTACCTATAATGGTTTAAAAGATACAGCCATTTCAAAATTTTAGTTGTATGGGGTGGTGCCACGCCCATTTTACCCCCTATCAGTCCGAATTTCCAAAAATCCCTTCTAAGTGCGCGCCTACGTCATAAAAGAAACATATATTCTAAATTTCACGGTTTTACCTTAAGCCGTTTGGGCTGGGGAGTGATCAGTCAGTCAAACAAGCCTTTTATATATATAGATTATACTGTGAACTTTTCAGGATGCCTAAACTTATATTATGGCCATTATAACGGTTTTTTTTAAATGGGGCATGGCACAACCCACTTCCATTTTAGCAGTAATGCAAACTGTACCAACAACACATACCAAATATCAGCTTTATACTTCTTATAGTTCATGAGATTCAGCCTTTTAAAAATTCTAGTTTTATACCCCGCCCACTAATCCAATCCCGCCCATTTTTTCCAAATGCCTCCACACAAATTTTCAAGGCGATTAAAGAAACAGACCATTAGATATTGCAGTTTCAAAAATAGGGTCCTATAGACGGGGCCAAGCCCCATCCCATTTTCACCACCGACAACACAGCTACATTCTGTAAAAATTTCAACAAGAATTTGTCAAACCGTTTTCGAGTCCAAATAAAAAAACACAAACTCATTTTCATATATAAAGACCAAATATAGATATGAATTTTATATGATTAGTTTATTTTACTGAATTTTCTTACATAGTCAATCCAACGATTTTCTCACTGTCGTTAGGTCTTTCTACCAAACCCTCGCACATGCCTTAGTGTATATATATTAGGGTGATCAATTATTCGGGTTTTTGCGAAAACCGGTTTTCGAATTATTCGAAAAATGGCAATTAAAAAAAACCGGTTGCTTTTTTTGAAATTCACAAAAAACCGGATAATCCGGTTTTCAAAAGTATGCCAAATAACAAATTAAAACACAATTTTAGACCAAAAATTTTATTAACAAATAACAGAAAACAATTCAATTATACCTATAAGAAGTAAACTTTTAGTTTAATTATAATTACAATGCACAACATTAGTGAGATCAGTTTGTTTTTTTAACAAAGACAAACGAAACAAAACAATTAATTTGTAAATACTTGATTATATATAAATATATTTAATTTTATCTTTAGTTTTCCCTAAAGTAACATTTAAGAAATAAGATACAATTTAAGTGCGTGAGTGTATACCTATTTTTTTTTCTTTGGTTTTCATAAGACTTGACATTGAAAATGCTCTTTCACTCAACGTACTAGTTGGACTTATAGTGTACAAAGCGTTTAATAATCTGACAAGGTTTTGAGAACTTTTGCCGCTCTTATCCATATATAAAAAATCAAAAATAATTTTAACTTGAATATTTTAGAAATGCGTCACTAATTGGGAGTTTACTCGTACTTAAATACAAAATTAGAGTATTCAGGGATTGAACACGTCGTTCTGATATACGTCTTTTTACAATTTCATATAAATTTATTGATAATTGGTTTTGAATTGTTGAAAAGTGTTTAAGTAAAAATTTAAAAATACCTTCAGCATCAGCTAAAGTCGAAGAGTTTGCAGAAAGTTTTTGTATAGACATTTCCAAAGGTTTAAGGGAGTCACTAAGCACAGACAAGGTTGCGATATTATTTTCACTAAATGGTGTGAGTCCTATGTCCAATAAAGTATGATTCACACATTTGTGCAATTTTAAAAATTGAGAAACCATATTGGGCATAGAATTCCAGCGGTGCTTAACATCATGGATAAGTTGAAGCTCCTTATTAAATTGGTCTTTTACAAACATTTTTCTTTCGCTTTTCAGTCGACTTATTAAACATTGAAGATTTATAAAACTGACAATTAGGTTGTTCGGCCGAAACAATGGAAAAAAGCATGTACGAGTACACATTTAACACAATTATGAATAAATTTAAATAAAAAATATCGAACGCCAAAAAACCGAGATTCGACAAAAAATAACCGGATTATTCGATATTCGAAAAACAGGGATTTAAAAAAAACCGACGGTTTTTATGAGTGGAAAAACCGAGTAGCCGGTTTCTGAAAACCGAACTGATCACCCTAATATATATGTACACAGCATGTGTATTCGCGAGTATTTATTTCAAAATGTTTATATTGGTGATTTTCATATCATATTCCAGTAGTAAGTTTATTATAATTTCAGTGCAATTAATTAACGTGTTGGCAACTTTAATATTGTTGTTGTTGTTCAAATGAATGATTATGTTGCTGGTTCGGTCGCTGCTCTTGATATTGTGAATACTGCTAGCCATGCCACTGTTGTATCCTTTTAAGCACATACGCACACACACACACGTAGCCTGACACTGATCCACTGTGTGCACATGGACACGTTCATAATTTCGCATTTAATTTGTTTGTTTATAGTGTTCAAACATTGAATTTCACTTTTTTTCTTCTTCTTTTTTTTTTCTACCTCAAATACGAATACTCCTCTCATTCATATTCATACATACTTAGCTTTTGTATACACTGCCCTGAGTATCACTTCATGTGATAAATGTAAGTGAGTGTGTATTGTGCATATACCAGTCCTTTCTGAGTTTAATAATGAAAATTACCACTTTTCATAAAAGTTGGCAGGTCGAAATTAAAAATACATTAAGGACTTTTTTGTGCGTTGTCGTCCCTTTTGTTGTATTCATGGAAATGAGAGTTGTTGTGTAAGTGTGTGTGTGTGTGCATGAATTAAATACACATTTTCATAAATGATTAAATAAGAAATCGACGGAACATGTTATTATACATATTAAACATATATAGAGAATGCCAGAGACGAATTCGATATATGTAATTTAAAATAATTGAATACATATTGATTGATGAGACATTTGGAGAAATGAGAAGTAACTTGTATTAATGTTCACAATTGAAGCGGCTTTAAGTTGTTCCAGCTGAATTTAACAAGGGATTTCTTAAGGCTCCTCATTTGCCTTAAGAAAACTCTTGAAAGACACAAGGTTGACATCACCGCCATACAAGAAATGAGTTGGACGGGACAGGGGCACACGACTGAAAAACTGTGTCATCTTTTACAGCTTCCATGCAAAAAGACACGAATTAAGATGTGGTTTCATAGTAAGGGACCGAATAGCCACTACTCACATCCGGGCAAAATATTTTTTACGCTGATTTGTGTACACGCATTCTACGAGCGCCCGGAGCAGATATAACTATGACCGCTGCTCTGCACTAGACATTAAACTTGTTGTGCGTGCAACGCGCGGTGCAAATATTGACTCGGATCACCACCTAGTTGCAACAAAGGTACGCACACGATTAGTAGTGCGAAAAACACTCGTAACCAAACGCAAGGAAAGCTAGACATCACAAAGCTGCATACCACCGAGATAGCCAATGCCTACTCCAACCAACTCTCTCAATTACTTCAAACAAACACCCATTAGTTCTAATGTTCGCGACACACAGTGGCAGCATAGTGCGAATTCTATGATCGCTGCCGCAACGACCGTACTGGGTTATGACAAGCCCTGGTACGATAATCAATGTCGTGAAATATCTAAGGAAATGGATGCTGCATACAAGGCAAAACTGTTTAAAACCCCTGTTCAGGCTGAAAAAGCATCTGTGGAAGAATAGAGAGAGAGAGTCACGATACCGAAAACTACAGGGAAAGAGATGAAGCCCGAAAGATATAACAAAAGGTAAAAAGCAAAGGTTTTGGACCACGGATCCCCACCTGTAAGGACAGAGACGGAAATCTGGTCATGGGCACTTAGAGTGTGCTGCAAATATGGAGGGAACACTCCCGATCAATACTCGTTCCCGAACGCAGCATAAGTGACCAAGTCACATCAATCATAGACGATGGAGTAGATTGTTTACCACCGAGCCAAAACGAAATCAGCAAAGCTGTGGGAGCCGATGGACTAGCTTTAAGGCTATTTAAATCAGGCGGCCATGAGCGTGCAACATGCATGCACCAGCTCATAAACACAATTTGTCTCATGGAATGCATGCCCGATAATTTGGAATCTGAGTGTTCTATGTCCTGTGCTTAAGAAAGGCGATCCAAGTGTGTGTACCGACTATCGTAGGATTAACCTTTAACACATCGCAAACAAGGTCCTGTCTAGTGTGTTAGGTGAAAGACTAAAGCCAATTCTGGTGAACCTGCTTAGACATTATCAGTGTGGCTTTATACCTGGTAGATCCACGAACGACCAGATATTCACACTACGTCAAATTCTGGAGAAGACCCAAAAAATGCAAATCGACACCTACCTACCATGTTCATCGACTACAAAGTTTCATTCGACAGTCCGATACGACAGAAGTTGTTAGATGCTATGGCTGAGTTTAGTATACCTGCGAAGCTAATACGACTTTGCGGGATGACACTGACTGTCACGAAATATCCAGTGAAAATTGGTAAAAATCTGACTAAGCCACTTTCTACAAAGCGAGGCTTTAGACAAGGTGATAGCGTGTCTTGCGTTGTATTTAACATCTTAATAGAGATGATCATACAGAAGGCTGCAGTAAACTGGAATGGTACCATCTTCAACAAAAGTCACATGTTGCTCGCGTATGCCGATGATATAGATATCATTGGACGTGGATTGCGAGATGTTACTGCAGCTTTTTCGAACATTGAAAAGCAGTCGGCTGAAGTGGGTCGGATGATAAATGAGGACTAAACCAAGTTATTTGTTTCAACGAACAAAGAGTCCACTTGTCTAGGCGCTGCGTGAACGTTGACAACTATAACTTTGAAGTGGTAGATGATGTTGTCTACCTTGACACCGCCATAAACAAAAATATTAATGTCAAGCTGGAAATCAAAAGACGAGTATTGATCGCAAACCGCTGCTACTTTGCGCTAAGCAAGCGATTTAATGACAAAGCGCTCTGTCGAAGAACAAAGTTCCAACTCTACCAGACTCTGATCCTACCTGTCTTGTTCTATAGCGCTGAATCCTGGGTAATGACACAAGCGGATCAATCTACTCTACTTCTTCAAGAGAAAAATACTCGACAAAATATTTGGACCCATCATCGTTAACGGCGAGTATCGTCGTCAAATGAACCACGAGCTGTATGAGCTGTACAACAACATCGACGTAGTCAAGCGCGTTGAAATAAATCGAATGTGCTGGCTTGTCACGTTGTACGAATGAAAAAAACTTCGCATAATGGACCGGGAGAAAGAGCTGTTATCTACACTTCGTGTGACTAACTATATTCTTTTCTACGTGCGGATACTGATAGATGAATTGCTGTTGCTGCTGCCAATTAAGAAGAAGAAGAATATTGAGCCGCAAGACATGATGTCTGAATATGGCCAATTACAAATCCATATACAAATTTTTACTTTCCGCATGACAGCTGTAATAGATGCCGCAGTTTTTACGTCACGAGCATCATTGTCTGGTCCATCTTCTGGATCTGGATGTTTCTGGTGAATGTCCTTAATTCATTGTCCCTATTACGTTTGCGGGGTTCGTCAACATTTTGGAGGGGTTCTGTTTGTTACTTTTTCTTTTTTGTGTTATCATAGCCAGTATAGGATCTAAAAGCGGGTGGCTAAACAATTCATCAGGGTTAAGCGCTCGCTATCTGTCGCTATTCATGATAAAAATATCATGAAACAACGCCGCCCCGGTGCCACCACGTGAAGGTTGTGAGTCGGATTGAGATGTAAGTTTCACTTTACATCGCCAACGTCAACATTCACACTTAGTTCCTATTTATTGCGTTAAACACTCGCCTAACTTACTTGTCGTACGATTTTCTCCCTAAGAAAATGTTTCGATTAAAGTAGCAAAGAGTTCTTTGTTCAATGCGGGTGCACTCAGAGAGCAGAACGCCTATACCAAGCGGAGAAAGGAAGCACCTAGAAGGCCTTACGGAACGCCTTCAAAAGCAGTCGTGTGCCTGCGCTCTACATTCCCTCTTCTAAATAACATAGGTTGTCATTTGAAGGCAAGGCCTTCCATCGTCTCTTAATATAAGAAGGCCTGATGGAAGACCTGCTTACACATGAAAAAAGAAGGACTTGAAAAATAAAAAAAATTGCAGTTGGTCACCCTCAAATTGTTTAGTTTATTTTTAGATATTTCTCACCTAACATATATATTTTTCTTCATTCTTACAATTTGTTTTAACGACGGTAAACCTTCATGGTGTTTGAACTCACTACCTCGCGATTGTTAGTCAGCCATGCTACTGTTTAGCCTATGAAGATGCATTCGAATTGTGTGACTGAAACTAATCATAAACTGTTTTAAGAAAGACACACGAACACCTTTCTTGTTGCCCTTTCTTTTCATGCCTTCTCCCACGCCTTCTATGATAAGGGAGACTCCCTCTGTGTATACACACGAAATGGTGAATAACCAATCATCGAAAACGTTGATTCTCCCTTTTCAAAGAAGGCCTGCAGCAGGGGTCTTGAAAGAAGGGAGGGAATATGTGCTCGGGATATTTCAGAAAGGAAGGAGAAAGCCTGTTTTCAGGCATGTGAAAACAAGGCGTTGAAGACATGAAGTTTTCATGTCTCAGAAGGCCTTGTTGCTTGCCCTGCTTGCAAAGGCCGTGCTAATTTCGCCGCTGGGATGGACTCGAAGCAATCATAAAACTTAAAAACGTAACAAACAAAAAAAACAATAAATCACAGACGAGTGCAAGGCCTTTAATGCTACTTATGTTAATGAATTTTAACAATTAAACAGCAAAAAACAAGCTATTAAACTATTGAAAATAAAAAAATTAAGTACCACACTCTTTTCATTAGCTAAATTGTGAGATTTTAGAAAAGGTATTAACAAAATTGGTTGAGCATTTATTTAGTCTACCCGTTACACACTTATTCATGTAATCAATTTTATAAATACAAATAGGTATGTTTTTCATTAAGTTAAACTTTTATTAAACTAATATATCCTGTATAGTAATAAATCTATTTTCCTTTTTATCACTGCCCATAATACGTTGCAAGGTACCTTTTAGTGGTGAATGTTGTTGTCACTAAACAATTGCCCTTTATGGGAGCAGTTCAAATACCAAATATGATGGCATTCGTCGAGCTATAAAGTTATAGTTCAATAACCAATATTATGTTACAGAAAATGAGCAAATCTTGTAAAGTATAACCAAAAATAATAAAATTTAACCAAAATAATGACAATTTGTTTTTCAGCCAGTTTTTTTCGTCGTTCTGTAACAAAATGTATACCACCAATATCTATATATATACAAATGGTGGCAAAAATGTATAGTAATTCATCAATTGAGAACGGCTGGGCCGATTTTGCTCAAACTTTTTTTCAGTTGTTCGTTATTACCAGGAGAAGGTTTATGTGAAAGAAGAATTTTGGGAAAATCTTCCGGAAAAGTCGGAAAATCCGAAATTTTGAAAAATCGAAAATTGCCTTTTTGTATGGAATTTTGTGTGCAATCTTTACAGAATGGCTTTTCGAATAGAAAAATGGAAAATTTTTGTTGAAAAATGCGGAATATTCCGGAAAAATTCGAAAAATTGAAAAAAAATTTTTTACGAAATTTTGCATATTATCGTTTGACTTTACAGTTTTGGACGATGTAACAGTGAAAAATATCGGATAATTATTCCGAAATGACTTTCCGAATGGGAAAATAGAAAAATTCTCGGTGGAAAACTCGGAAAATTCAGGAAAAACTCGAAAAATTTGGATTTTTTGGAAACATTTTGCACCGCAATTTGAATTTTTGTATTACATTTTGTGTGTAATTGTTTCGTTGTGACTTATCGGTTGGAAAAATAGAAAATTTTGGTTGAAAAATTATGGAAAAATTCCAAAAATTTAAATTTTTGTTCGACGAAATTTTACATTTTATTGTAAGTTTTGATAATTTTGAATGATATAATTGTGAAAAATTCGGATAATTATTCCGAAATGACTTTTCGTATGGAAAATTAGAAAATTCTTGGTGGAAACCTCGGAAAATTCCGGAAAAAATCTAAATTTTTTGATTTTTTCGACGAAATTTTTCATTGTATCGCTTGATTTGATGATTTTAGACGACGTAAAGATGAAAAATTCGTTATGATGCTTGAAATATTTCGGAATATTGTGAAATTTATTATGTTAAAATATTAAATGCAAAATGGTGGAACAATTTTAAAATCTTTTGCATAAGCATAATGCATAGGTCCGATTGTTCAAAACCACATGTAATGGACATTTCATATTTATACTACCCACTTGGTATTTTAAGGCAACTTATACTAATTTTCGTCTTCTTGAAAGAAGCCTTTGTTTAATAAACTCGAAATAGAAGTTATGGTCTTTGTGCATACAATTGAAATTTTAGCGATTTTTTTTACTCTTTGCTACGGTCATAGTATGGTAATTCTGTGTCGATCAACAAATTAGGAGCTGGTAACAATATCAATCAATCATTTAATCGATAATCTAATAGGGGGCGTTAGTTGAGTGAGAATGACGAGCGAAGCTTTCTTGCTTCAAGACGTTGAGTATATCGTTCTTTTGGTGAATAGCAGCTAACGAGTACAAACCAGCTCTTGGTATCGTCAAGAAAGGAAAAAAAAATATTTAATAAAAGTGTAATATTTTTAATTAATTTGGTTAAAACTACCAAACTTTACATCAAAGTATTTTTTAAACTGTTTAACAAAATTCACGCGCAATTATCCAAAAACCAAGAACATATAGAGAAACCCTTCTGCACGTGGAGGGGTAGAAGACCCGTGCAGTAATCTTGCATCAGACCTTTACAACCTGATGCTCCTGGGAAGAATTGCTTTTTCAATTTATTGCAACAGATTTGGAAATCAAAATCAGAAGGATGTCAGCTTAAGTCCACCAAAATTTTCTTCACGCAAGCACTCAACTTTGCACCATATTTAAGCAGAATTCTTTAATTGTTGTGTGGCCGACGGTTAATAATAGTTGTATTGTAATTTTCCTTAACGATTAGATTTTTTAATTGATTTAAATCTCATTTTGCTTGAATGTTTAGTTAAATTCAGTCTAAATTTATATATGGACAACCCTTATTAAGTTATTTCTCACCAAATCACTCAAAGGTTAGAATCACTCAAATCACTAAAACTGACCTACGACAAGAAACCATGAAATAGACTCAAAAACAGATTTTCGACCACGTTGTCTTTGAAATTTACCCTTTTCCTCCCACACCATAAGAAGAAAAAATAAGAACGAATTAGGAAAAGAAGTAAAAAGCTACGATGCAGAAATCATTGTTAAAGTAATAAGTGAGTTTCAATATTATGCAATGCATGTGCATTAAAATAGTTTATAGTGAGTTGAGTGAAGTGGCAAATTAAGAAAAATTTCAGTCATATAACTATTAAAGTTTGTTAAATTAAATTATGTCATAAATTAACTATGTTAAGTACAATACCTAAAAATTTAATCTGCAAAAATAGTATGTCAATCAAAAAAAAAAAAAATTAAATAAAATAAATTAAGAAGCCCTACTTAATAAGGTTATCACAGTTCTTCACATGTTTTATCACAGACATCGTTAAAAGCTTAAGAATGTGGAAATTCCCTAGTTAAAGGCAGTTATAGTAAAATAGAAATTAAAAATCAAATCGTATCTACGGCCTAAGTGTTCATAGAGCACCCCACAACAGTAAGAAACAACAATCGTAACGTAAGCATGAAAACAGCTCTAGCAAGTATAACATGGATTAATTAATCACGCTATAGTCATACATTCAGTTATCACCTTCATACAGCTCATCATCTATACCCCCACATCGTACTACATTGCAAAGGTCTTTACAACTGTCGTCAAGATGTTGGTAAGTGTAACAAAAAGTATTTACATTATATATGAAATAATAGCAACATATAACCTGAAACAATTTTAAGCTGTGACATTTTTTTTAAAGGTTTATTAAGAGTTAGTGACTATAAAGTTATTCATTTGTGGTTAAACTTATATTCACTAAGTCTGTACGCCTTCAATAACTACCTACGTGTTTCATTATCACTCGTTCCTATACGACTCATAATAATTCTCAATCATAAATATTATCTTCTTTGAAAAAATCAAGTAATGAATGTAACAATGCATTTGTTACTACGATTCGTTGTTTTTTTTAGTTGTCTTTGCACTTGTGCACTTTAGGTTATTTTGTTTCTTTTGAGAGAGAAATTTAATTTTCAGTTTGTTTTGCTAAACGTTTGTTTTTATTTTACTTTGCTTTTCTTTGAATTATGTATTGAATACACTCGAGAAAAAAAACAATTCATCATAAATAATTACATTCAGTATTGTGACAGTTTTTTAGCTTCATGGTGACTGTGATAAATTGAGTGAAAATCTAAAATTAATCTTTTGTTAAAAATAATAATGAATTTTTTAAAGTATAGCATATGTCGCAATGCAGATGTCGATGAGAAATTAGGTGGTTTTCACATGTTATGCTAGGGGTTCTAGTTAATTTTGTTCGCCACTAGAACCATTGGTATGGGTGGGTTATGAGGCGAGGTATCAATGTACATCTAGAAGATACCACATTATAACCAACACACGTCAATCCGTCAATGCTTTTGTGTTAAATATTAACTGAGGTTGCTAAATTTTATGGGGCTTTTGGTTTTGATTTTTTTTTTTGATTTAGCAACTTGATTAGCTTTTTGAGTAGTATTTCGTTTGTTTCAGTCAAATAAAAAAGGGAGTCATTAAATTATTATTGGAACGGCAAAACTGATGGCATTTAGAAAAGGACACGAACTCCCCCAACCGACTGTTAGCTAGTGCATTGAATGCTCCCGCAGTCCTAATGCTAAAAGTTGTTTGTTGAAAAAGATGTGTATGCATCTTTCGGTAAAAAAGATATTCTGCTTCAGAATATTAGCAAACACTAGTATGGTGTTCGTTACACACATTGAATACAATGCATTATGACGTCCACAAAATCATTATCAGAGACGACAAGAACCCCTTTGGATGCCATGTAAGAAAATTCAATGCTCCCACTATAAATGAAGACGGAATTGTTCTCAAGCTTCGGGATGGTGGACAAGTTGGACGAAATGGCTGACAACATTTGCACAGAGTTCGCACGACAACATCCAATTTCGATCTTGAAATTTTCTTCTGATCAAAAACATGTGCGTGCTAATGAGTGGAAGTCTACAGTCGAAATTGGGAATACCAGCGCAAAATCGTTCAATGCATGATGCATTCAATCGCGAATTGCAACAAAAACAAGACTTTGATCGAATTGAGCTGACTGAAAGAATCCGAACAAATGTGGCGCTCTTAACTGCCGAGCAAACGAATGTGTACGATTCAATGATGAAAGTTGTTGACATTGGAACGGAAGCATTTACTTTCTCGATGATGCCGGTTGGGCAGGCAAGAGATTCGTAATTTCTTTGATTCTAGCAACAATTCCGTCAAGATCGCAATTAAGTTAGCTGTTGCATACTTTGGTATTGCTTCCACAATCGAACTGCACATTCCGCTTTCTTCTCACGGTTGACAACACAACGTGTAGCGAAATTGTTGCGGGAATGCTTAATCATTATTTGGAATTAATGCACGATGGCGCATAAACGAGCATTGAAGGCAGATGACCTAACAATGAAAAATTTTCGAGGTCATTTAACGAGAATGGGGCAACCAACTATTCGACAGAATTTTTGAACTCTCTAGATGTGCCAGTTGTGCATAATTTGCAGCTGAAGGTGGGATCGATCATAATCATTTTACGGAAACTGAATCATCCGAAATTGTAATTAAAGCGACGATCATCAAGGGCATATGCAAAGGAGAGGAAGTCCTTATCCCTCGAATCTATTATTCCAACCGATCATCCCTTCCAATTCAACTCCTCATTCGATTTGCTTTTGCGATAACAATCAATAAATCGTAAGGCCAATCATTGGAAATTTGTGGAATCAACCTCGAATTTCCCTGCTTTTCACAGGGTCAGCTGTGCGTTGTTTGTTTGCGTGTTGGCAAACAGCATTCATTGTTTCATCGCTCTTCACAGATTTCGATTAATTTCAAGTAAATCAGATTAAAACTTGAACTATCTGTGTTTTACTATTATATAAAGGCGTTACCTTAGGAGCGAGACGAAGTTTGCCGGGTCCAAAGTTGTATGGCAGAACAACGTTTGCCGGGTCAGCTAGTATAACATATTAATGCTGCCGGCTCCAGAATTAATCTTGTACATATCTTACTTAAAAACTTAATTTTCCTTCACACCCCATGGACATATTATACATATATATTTTCCTATATTTAGTGTATCATTATAACGATCGGTCCATCACTGAAGGAACTTGAACCCACTTTTATCACTTTTCTTGCATAAATTCAGTTAACATATGCCAACAATTCGTATGCATTCAATTTCAAAATAAATGCAAATTGGTGGCAACCGTTTGAGCATCAAACCGATTTGCAAATTATTTATTATCACTGCCATTGTTGTTGTCGCAATCAGTTATGCGTTAAGTCCGCCACAAACTCCACACACGCACACACAGTTGTCATGCATCACAATACCGATAAAATCGCCTACATTTGTTGAGATACGTATCATATCAATAATGTAAAAAGGAATTTAAAAGGCAATTAATAACGTAATTGATATGTGGTTAAATGGCTAATTAAAATTGACAATGTGTGAGTATAATTACAAATACAATACATACTACATATACTATACATGTTAGTGATATTGGTATACATGTCATAATGCATGCCGCCCAGGATACAGTGACAGAAATCTACAAATTAAGCATTGTGCTTTTTGCGATTTAAAAATAATAGTTAAATCATTTTTAAAATTGTATGATATTTCTACTTTCACCTGCTTGAGTTATAACAAAAAATTAGAAAATTATTGTGTTATTAAGTTTTTTATTAATATATAATGTTAAACAAATTCCCCCAAGGTGACAATTGCATATACATTTCAACGATTGCGAACAGTTCATTCTGCGTTTACTAATATTCTCATATTAATTATTAATCAAGTTTCAATTGCCATCAAAATTATCAAACAATATGGCTGGCCTACAAATGTAGTGACCCAAGTGCATTAGAGTGTCGAGTTTTACAAATCTATGTATATGCACAGCCTTTAGTAGGTGGCAAAGATGCTCAGATCGTAGTCATTACAACCATCTTGCAATTGAAAAGAAGTTTAAAGCAGAAAGAGTTGATCCTGAATCACAGCCCGGAACGAAGGATTAAAATTTATGTCACCAAGATTGTGGTGTACACCGCACAGAGTAGGCACGCGAAATTAGGATCATCTTTAAAGCCACAAAAACAATTACTTTATATGGGTTTTCTGAACGCTGGTCACTTGGGAATCGTCGGAAACTCAAAGCAGGTGCCTCCATTCAGCTTACAATGTATGATAGATCACATATTCTCCCGGGAAATGATATTGGACATCTGTTCAGTGGTAGCAAAAAGGATCAATGTTGAGTAATCCTAATGACAGGCTACCACCTATGCGTGTTAGGAAGTAAAAAACGTGAGTTACTGAAGCTTACAACAACAGCTCTCAACCCCTAGAAACCGGGATCGACCGCGGTTGTCTAATAAGACACCCCACTAAAATAAAAAAATTATTACGAAAACACTGGGAAAAGGATTCACAAGAATCAACCTAAATGTCGACGACCCCCGCAAACGTTATAAGGATCTTTATTTGAGGATATGCACCTAAAATATAAGATGTTCTCGACAAATATTAGCCTGACAACACAGCCATACGGGAAATGCAATGGCTTGTACGGGGCGCACATGGCGAAAGAACTGTGACATGTTAGACATTTTTTCACAATAAGCTAATTTGTTTACACCCCTCGGCAGAAGGCAAATACACTAAAGATGCACTCTATGAGCGCCTGCTGGAAAAGTTCTATCAAAACATAAACATAGAAGGCTTTGGAACATTGATCCTGTAAGGACAGAGAAGAGAATCAGAGTACTCACTTGCAAAGTGTGCTGCAAATATGGAGGGAACATATTTGTATTCTGCTTCTTCCCGAACGCAGCACAAGCCACGAAATCACGCAAATCATCCATGATTCTGTAGATTGTCCAACAAAACCGAGCCAAAACGAGGGCAACATGGGTCGATGGACAGTCTGCAGAACATCTAAGGCAGTCACAATTGTGCTAAAATAATGCTTGCTCGATGATTTGAATCTGGCTGTTCTATGTCCTCGGCTTAAGAAATGTTATACAAGTGTATGCACCAACCACCGCGGGAGTAGTATTTTACCCATCGCATGTGACGTCCTGTCTAGTGTATTATATAAAAGACAAAAGCCTATCCTTGCGAATCTAGAGAAGCCGTAGAGAAAATTCAGTATCGTGGGATATTGGACAGCAATAATCATATTCTTACTGATAGTAATGCGGGCGTCGTCGACTATCGTCTCTTTAGGAGATAGCGAGACATTCGACGGATACCCCCACATGGGTTCCAGGACATGGGGACATATATTGTAACCAAAGAGCAGATACTTTCGCAAGGGCCGCCACAACCGTGAACTCGGGCGAAGTTTACGGTCTCATTGTTTACATAGAGTAAACAAAACCTAAACCGGCATCCGACAAACCGGTTTTTTTGTTCAAAACCGTCAGCCAGTTTTTACTTAATATCGTTTTTCGAATAACCGGTTTAACGGTTTTTTAATGTCGGTTTTTTCGGTTTTGACGATTTTTTTGAAAATATTAATATCACAACATAAAAACAGTTTTCTTAAAATATTTACTAAGAAAATATGCTCAATGTATTTTTTTTAATAACAAATTTTATAAATACGAGTGGATGTGCTTTTTCTTTTAGTACATTTAAGACAACCTATATGTAACAAAAAACCAGTAAGAAAGTTTCATCCTCAGTAAAACAAAAAATGTTCTATTATATTGATATTATAAATCAATTTCTAAAGTGAGCGGAGTGGAACATTTGTATGGGAGGCACCAGAATGGACGTGTCCAGACTTCCAGAGTTTTTCTCCTAAACTTTATCCTGCTTGAACTTTACTAAATACAGTATTTGGCACGATCGTGTCGAGTGTATTGAAAATATTACTCCATCTCAAAAGTGGGCGGAGTGGTACATTTGTATGGGAGGTACCAGAAGGGGCCAGTCTAGACTTCAAATTTTTCTCTCCAAAACTCTATCCTGCAATAGCTTTACTAAATACAGAATTTGGGTACGATCCCGTTGGGTGTGTTGATATTATTACTCGATTTATAAAGTGGGCGGTACCAGATGTGTGTGGGAGGTACCAGATAGGACGTGGCTAGAATTACATTTTTTTTCTCAAAAACTGTATCTTGCTATAGCTTTACTAAATAAAGAACTTGAGTACGATCGAGTTGGATTTATTGATATTATTAATCCATCTCTAAAGTGGGCGGAAAGGTACATTTGTATGGGAGGTACCAGAATGGGCGTGGCTAGACTTCCAATTTTTTCCCAAAAACTTTATCCTGTTATAGCTTTACTAAGTACAGAATTTGGGTACGATCCCGTTGGGTGTATTGATATTATTACTCGATTTCTAAAGTGGGCGGAATGATGTATTTGTATGGTAGGTACCAGAAGGGGAGGGGTCATGTAGCCCATTTGAAATACCGTAAGTATTTTTGGGAAAATATTAACTCGTGCAAAATTTCAAAACATTTGGTTGCGTCTTACGAACAGATAGAAAATTTAAGTGTTCCACTAAAAAATCCTCGTTAAATTTTATTGTTAATTCATGAGATCATATAGTACAAGCTACAAGTAAAACAAAAACAAACATTTCAAACGAAAAACATTAATTTTAATGTATATATAAAAATATTAGTTAAACAATAAAAGTCAATTTGTCATTTTAAAAATACGTTTTTAAAACGGAAAGAGCGTTAACGGTTTCATCAGACAGTCTGTTTCTAATTACAAATTGCGCTGTTGTTGAAAATATTCTCTCGCTTTTAACTGATGTTGGCCTTATTGTCAGAAGAGCATTCAATTAAATGGTGACATTTTCCGTTGCTTTTCCACTTGCTTCGTAAAATTGTAAATCCTTTTTTATCGAGTTATTAAGTAGTCTATTACTTGATGCAGCATTTGCATTTGTGATGGCATCGGCTAAAATATCCTCAAATGGTCTTTCGGTACTAATGTCACAAATAGGAATTTCGTCCGATTCCATAACTTCGTTGATAACGTCTTCTTTGAAAAGTCGAGTATAAATTTGTTTAGCGTACGCAATCACATTTTGTTTTAAAGCAGTTTGAAGTAAGTTATTAGCATTCTTATCAAATACTGTTGGATCTTTAAGATACTTCACTAAAGAATAAAGTCGCTTGTCTCTTCTTTCTTCAATTCGCTTCTTTAAAGCTTCTAAAATTTGCTCAGCCAAAGGACGAATTTCCCGGGAAACCGGGAATTAAAAATGACCAGGAATCCCGGGAAACTCTAAACCCAAGTAGAATTTTCTGACCAACATTTTTGTGGAAAATTTGAATGTTGTAAAGTCCCATTACAATGTCCTTTTCTGACTTTTCTTGAAATAAGGACACGTGAGTAGTCGATAAAGATAATTAAAATGTTCCACAAAGAAATCCTTGTCCAATTTCAATGAAAACATCTGGTATCGAAAATGCACTAAAACGATAAGAAACATAGCGTTTTAGGACCTAATACAAACTCTATTTTATAAAACTGAAAATTTCACCTGCCCATAAAAAAGTTCGACCTAGGTCTGATCTGTCCTCTCGTAATTTAAAATTATTAGCTAAGGCTTTTATTCCGTAAAGGAGTCATTCAACCCCAAAACAAGAACCTCCATTTTGTGTCACTGTGTAATTGGCTTATATAAGGACGTGATTTACGGCAATTTGTCTTGATCTTTTCTGAGCGTCATAAAATCTACTTTAAGCTTCCATGTAAAAATTACTAAGATGTGTGAAATACTCAAATTGAGCTTAAAAAATGCGCTTTAAATAGAAGGATGCCTATAAGACACCATAGAGAGCCCATTAGTTGAAACTTATTCATTAATAAAGTTCGACCAAAGCATTAACGAATATATTACGAGACGTCAGGCAGATGTATAAAAAATTTTATGAATGGCTATATTTAATAAAAAAAAACAGAAATATTTGTAAGATAATTTGAACAATATGTTATTTTTAACATTTCTTAGTTAAATTGGCAATAATAGTAAAAATTTTCTTATTTTTGTGCACAATAAAGGAACCCGAAAGAAGCCGGTTTACCCGGTTTACAGAACTCACTTGCACGGCGACCAAACAAATTTGGCCTACAATGGATATACAACCGGTCACTAGCCGGTTGGTAAGCACGCTTAGAGGTTGAAACTACCCTTCAACGATTTTTGTAAAAGCTGTATTGATAAGGAAGTAGATGAGACCACGGATCATCTTCTATGTCACTGCCCTGCTTTTGGTGACCTAAGATATGAAAATCTTGGTCATGGGACACTACCTGTCTATCAGTAGGCGATTTGCCTTCATCAGAGCAAGGAAATGGCTTGATACAGACGTTGACCGAACAACTGTACGAGATACGGAATCGTCCCTTCTTGCCCTACAGCGCAGAATCTTATGTAATGACATAAGCGAATCAATCTGTTTTGTGAGTCTTCGAGCGAAAAATACTTCAAATAATATACGAATGAATTATCGTCAACCGCGACATCAATGTATTCAAACGCGTCTAAATAGACCGAAAACGCTATGTGCGACACGTTGTACAATAGAATGAATATATTCCAGCTCGAAATGCTCGACAATAAAACTTGATGGATTACGAATAGCATAGTACCGAAGCGCTTGGAATTACTTTCTTCGTGCCACAATCGATGGATGATTAGTGGTGGGTTGTTAAAATATTGTAAAATTGTATTTTGTGTCACTCTAACGTAGTTTCATATATATCTACAACAACTATCTGCTGCCACCCTGTACCACTAAGGTTGACTTGATTACTATTGTACACATTTTTCAATTGTACTCGGTCATCTGTTAATGCAAAATTCAAAGCACTTATATTCTTTGCCCAAATCCAACAGCGCATTTAATGGTTTGTGGGCTTTAGCGGTGAATATGACAGAGACAGATCTAGAGAGAGAGAGAGAGAGAGAGGGACTGCAATTCGATTGCCATTTTCAAAGATATCTCAAGATAATGCTGGTTAGTGGTTTTTACATTATTAATGATATTTAGATAACTTTAAGTGTAGCGGTTATGCCACAGAAATCTCCCCCCTTCCCCCCTCTTCCCCAAAGACAAAATTAAGTGATTAGAGAACAGATAAGTGAAATCGATTAGACAGCCATTGTGGCAAAAGGGGAGGCAACAACGCAAAATGAAATGTTAACAAGTGGTGGCTTTTAAAGTTAATTGTTGTGTGAATGTTAAAATAGCACTAAATAAATCCATACAATTTAAAAACATACAGTAAATGTTCTATAGTACAACAACGGTGTGTTTTTTATGCCTCTAGCGAAACCCAAAAATTTTAAATAATCCTTATTTTAGATAACTGCCCTATTCAGACCATTAAGTATCTGCTACTCACATTCATATTCAATTTCTCATTGATGGTTAAAACAACTTCAAATAAACCCCCTTCCCCCATTGCATATATTTTCAGCAATCTCTCACATAAAATTAGCTACCCTCATACTAAATTTGATTATTAATAAACTTGACGGCCATAAAGTCACACGAAAATGGGGGATAAAAACTCCTAACCGAACATAACCAATAGACCAAATGCACACAAACAAAAGTTATGAAAAGAGACATTTTAAAAGCATAAAAATTCTCTTTTCGTTTTTTTTTTCGCAACCTTTTGGCCAATGAAAGGTTACAAGGAAGAATATGGGAAGCAAACATAAAAAAGACGTTAAGGAAGTTTACATTAAGGTACATTAACATAACAACAAAGAAAATGTCAACAGAATAGAAAAAAAAACGTAGAATAGATTCCGAAGAAACTGAAAAGTGTTAGAAAAATATTTGCACAACAATAGAAACATAAATTTGCAACACTTACTATCCACCGATGAAAAACTATGCCAACGCACAGTGGTTTGCGAAAAATTTCAGAAGAGTGAAGAATGTGAAATGTTATATATCCGTGTAAAAAAGCTCAGTTGCTGCAGTCATATGCCAGAAATTGTTATACCCTAAGGGTGATATATCATACGATACGATAAAAGTTGTAACCCATTAACTGCGACATGCATCTTAAGACCAAGTTCGTTTCGGAACTTATGAAGACGGTTGAGCCATGTCCGTCTGTCTGGCTGGCTGGATGGCGGCTGGCTGAAGAGCATGAGGGAAGATATCTCGAATAAACCTTAACCGATCACTTTCAATACTTTCCAAAATGAACTAATGTGTTTGTAAATAGCCAGATTAGCTCCACCCCTTCTGGTACCTCCCATACAAAATAATAATTCTCTAACAACTTTTATACGGAGAATATTTAATTTGATAAGTTTAATAGTAGACAAAACCTCGGAAAACTGAAACATTTGACACACCCCTTCTGGTACCACAAATTGAAATAACCTAAATTACCCCGTAATTCTACATTGATATTTTTTTACCATCACCCTACGTGTAGGAGGGTATATATATCATTTGATACGACTTAAAAGTGTTACACATAGAAGGAGTCACTTTAGACCCTATGTTTCTTTGAATTAAGTTCGGCACATAACTTTTTAAGTCGTTTGACCCATGTCCGTCTGTCTTTCTGTCTGTCCGGCTGGTACGCACGATAACTTTCAAAAGACGTAACCAATTGTTTTTAAACTTAGCACAGGTTAATATTTCCCCAAAGATGCTAACGGCAGTGGAAATGGGCAACATGGCCACGCCCCTTCTGCTACCTCCCGTACATATGTACCATTCCGCTCTATTTAGAAATAAAATAATAATATCACTACACCCAATATATAGTAAAACTGTAGCAGGATCCTGCAGATCTATGGCAAATCTGTTGGTTGCAAAACCAACAACAAAAACATGTTGTTTGAAAGCCGACCGCTTTCTCATCATAAACAAACAAAACAAGAAAGAAGTTTAGCAAATGGTTTCTCATAGTGAATGGTTGTGAAGTTTTTCGAGTCTATGCACTCAAAAAAAATTCTCATTTTGTTGTGAGTGCATAAGACTTGATAAATAATTTGCAATCATTATACCAAAGTCTGCTGACGAGGATTCGTGGCTGAATCGAAAACAGCTGTTCAGACTGCCTGGCATTATGAGAATATCTTTCTGCTATAAACTTCTTTCAAAAACAATGGTCTTGAACTTAAAATAAATTCCAAATCAATGTTCTAATAAGCAGACCGAATAAATACAAAAACAACTATCCAAAAAACTATGCCTGATTACGTATTTGAATTTCCTATCTCAAAAACTCTAAGAAACACATAATTAAACACAAGAAAAAAACCCTTGTCGAATAGTGTAATATTGTCACGTCGTGCTGCCCCTTTCGGTACATTCCATACAAATCAGTCTATTTCGCAAAAACTTTATATTTTTCCAATACTTAATTAATTGAACTCCTCAAAACGTAAAATATAGATTTAAAAAAACGTAATTTCCCTTTACACCCCATGAATGCGGTATGGGATATCTTCTCGCGTTATTGTGAATTAACACGCTTTCTATTTGTAGATTGACAACTAATGGCACCTACTTGTTTATCGACAAATGCGAACGTCACTGTTTGAGAAGCTCTTTACTAGAACGGCTGATTGACTCGACACTAATACTGCGAAGTTGCTGTCGACAACATTCGAGGGGAGCCGACAATGAAAGAAAATTTAATTTTTTTTTTTTTAAGATGACTCTAGCCTGGATTTGAACCTGTGATCTCCCGCATGGTAGTCACGTGTTCTAACAACTATGCCATGACCGGTCTCATATATTACATTTAACATTTTGTATTCATAGATGAAATTTAAGTAAGATAGGTTTACTCTACCCATTTGAAATGATGACCTATTTTCTCTTAGTTCTCCAAAAGTAGACAATAAATAACACATACGTGATTTCTATTAAAAATCGGACAAAAGACAAGACTCAAACAATGTCATACAAAGTGTAACGCGTTAGTCATTTTACCTGACTGAAATTTCTGTAATGGTTATGCAATGAGTTCTTATTTTTCCTAGCTTTTTTTGTTAATCTGATAATAGTACCAAAAATAGAAAGAACCTTCTTGCATACATAATATATATCTGCAATTGAAGACTTTGTGTTTGTCAGAATCATATTGAAAAGCCATTATCCTGTCTCGCCCAGTCGAGTGTAGCAGTGTAGTCTAAAAATAAATGGTTAATGTCGATCTGGTTCGATTTACTCTTATCCAGGATTTGTCGTAGTGTGAATATCTGGTCGGTTGTGCATTACTATATCTACAATGTTAGATTCAACCTGTCTTGTGATCTCTGATAGAGATTATCATGCGAAAGACTGCAGATAACGCGACTAGTACTGCCTTTTACAAAAATCACATGCTGCTCGCTAGATATCATTAGCCGAGAACTATGGTTTGTAACTGCGGTCTTTTCAAAAATTAAGAAGCAGTCGGCAGAAGTGGGTCTGGTATTAAATGAGGACAAAACCAAGTTACTTACTTTAACGAACAAAGAGTCTACTCGTTTGGAACTCTTCGTGAACCTTTACAACTATAACTTTGAAATGGTAAATGATTTTGTCCACCTTAGCTCCGCCTTAAACAAAAAATAACATCGCGGCCTGGAAATCATAAGACGAGTATTTGTAGCAAACCGCTGCTACATTGCGCAGAGCAAGCGATTTAATGACAAAGCCTTACTCACTTACTTAAGTGAGTGGCCCAATACAACATATGAACGTGGTTCATAACACAGTGCAACATTTCTTAGGTCATCGTCTGGTGCCACCTTCGTGCCCAGCCATTTTTGAAGTATATACCGAAACTAAAAAAATCCCCAAAGGACTTGGCCCCATTACATCGAAACATTTTTTATGGATACTCCAATATTTTCACCCCAACACGATTTTTAGACCATTTTTAAGGAGTCCATATTTCATAAACTGTTCGGAATTTTTTCTTTTCGACTTCGGCAAAGTTGTAGATCTAAACCAGAGCAAAAAAAGTCTCGAACAGACCGACCAAAAAAAATTGCATCCAGTGCATGAAAATTGCAGAAATATGGGAAAAAGGCTCTTTTTCATAATATTTCACCATAAAATTATAATTTTAATAAGTAAAATTCCACATAAATCATACGTCACGGAGTACAACGAAATATATTTTATGGTGAAAACATCATGAAAAAATATACTTTTTTCCCATATTTTTGCAATTTTCATGCACTGGATGCAATTTTTTTTGGGTCGCTCTATTTAAGACTTTTTTTGCTCTGGTTTAGATCTACAACTTTGCCGAAGACGAAAAGAAAAAAGAAAAAAAAATGTTTCGATGTAATGGAGCCAAGTCCTTTGGGGATTTTTTTAGTTTCGGTATATACTTCAAAAATAGCTGGGTACGAAGGTGGCACCAATTTATGTGTTGCACTGTGTAAATTAGAGACCTGAAGGCCTGAAGTATTGAAGAATTCGGTCTTCTGTGTGCGTTTTCCAGTAAGTCCTACCAGATGGTGGCACATCGCCAACCAATTGGCCCTTTCAATAAAGTTTGTATCTCTCAGATTTACGCTGTCCTTCAGGTCCGACTTCAAACACCTTTCTCGCTGGAGAATTAACATCCATCCTGGCAACATGTCCCAGCCATCGTAGTCGTTAAATTCTGACTCTTTTAGCTATGTCGATGTCGTGGTAAAGCTCATACAGCTCATGTGTCATCCGATAGCAAAACTCGCCGTCGACACAGATAGGTCCATATATTTTTCGGAGTATTTTTCTCATGAATACTTTCAGGTTTTGTATGTCCGTTGTCGTAAGCACCCACGATTTTAGCAGGTAAAATTAGCACCTGGCATAGCTGTTTCTTAGTATCCCGAGAAAAGGTGGTGTTACTAAAGTGCTGCCGAGGTCCGTAGAAACATCTATTGGTGAGAACTATTCTCCGCTTGATTTTTTGGCTGACATTATTTTTCTTGTTGACGGAAGATCTGAGGCAGGTAAATTCATCTAATACCGCAATACAATAAACGTCCCCATCATTGTTCGTCGAAATCATTATTTTTGTTTTGTCTTCGTTGACCGCTAAACGCATTTTTGCTGACTCCTTTTCCACTGATGAAAAAACAGTGGCAAATAAGCTAGTGGCACGTAGCTCTTGTGGAATATGGTGCCAGACATGTTGATACCAGCCATTCTCATCACCTTCTAACTAATTTTAAATATTTATAAAAATTTTAAATATTTTGTATTTCTTGAAATTATGTAAAATGTGCTGTATTTAAAAATAAAAATCCATTAAATCTATATCTATATCTATATTAAATTTTAAAAATATACAAATTTGGTATATTTGTATTTGTTGTGTATTTGAAAATATAAAATCGATTTTTTTTTTTGAGAAAAATTTTTTTATTACTTAAATTACTTTAAAAAATCGATTAAAAAAAAAATGTGAATGTGTTCATCGTTCGTTTCAAGATCTATTCCTTTATTGCTAATAGACTTTGCTTTACAAGAGTTGTGTGAAATGGATTATGTTGATAGCTGGCAGTGCCGTTTGCTGTGCCTTCTCCACTCATTATCACATCCTTAAGTGTTAAAAGCTTCAAGCAATCAATGTGAAGCTCACACACATCGGTGCGAAAATGGTATCAACGAAGACCACACGTCAACATAATCCACACAAGCTCTTTTCTATGCTTTGTCCATCGGACAAAATTGCATAGAATTGTTTTTGGCAACAAATGCCAACCCAGTGTACCTCCGGTGTATGTATGCTCCTGTTTAGTATTGTTGATCTATACAAATCGGGTAATTGTATATTCTCTTCGCGGATATTACATTCAAGGTAGCTGACTGTTAAAAATTAACAAGTCCACAAGAACTTTTATACAAAACACCATACGAAATTCAACAAAAAAATCTAGTGTAAGAAACAAAAATGTCTGTCAGAAGTTTGTTAGCTTTTAACAGAGTAGGAGCATAGAGTTTTTTATGTTTTAAAGAGTTTAAAGAGAGCAAAATTGTTTTGTTAGTTTCTTTTTTGTTTGTCTTTTTGAACGCAGCGACCTAGAATTATGTATCTTCTCGTCTCCGATTGCGTATACGTCATATAGGAAGTTGTTTTCATATTGCTCATACTCAATGTCAATTTATTCACATGTATCTTGTAGTACTATTCAAAAGATGATGTTATACTGAGCAGGATTCAAAATTAACTTACACTTCTTTAAGTTAATTGGTAGCAATCTATGCGGCCACGTTACCCACTGTCGCCGGGATGATGTCGTGATCAACTATCAAGCTTGACTACGTTCTCATTATTACGAGTATTACAAGTAATGATATAGTCAATTCGGTCCAACAGCCTGATCATTTATCTGAAGACCTTAAGAATTGTCGGCTGAACATAAGTTGAAACGGAAACTTCTCAATGGTTCATAATTGTCTATTCAACACAAGGTCTATACAGTTAGTCTAAAAATATAAAGTATCTATCCATACTGAATGCAATAACTTCTTCCTTACCCTATCCACAGATTGCAAAAGAATATAAAATATTGTAATTAACCGGAAAATTTACTGTCAGCGCCAATTATTTTCACCTACAAACACCACAGTGCGGTCCTTACCCACCCACCCACAACCATCAGTGTCACAAAGTAGGTAACAAAATGATATAAAAATTTATGTTATGTTGCATCAAACCTAAGAAAGAAAAATGAATTTTTTATGAAATAATAATAAAAAAAACCGAGGAAGAAAAAAAACTTGTTTTTTTTTTGTGCCACTAAAAAGAATATGTATATAAATATAAAAATACAATGCCATTATGCATAACAGCAACAAACATCGCTGTTCGGGAGAAAAATGTACGCTGAACTATATAAAAATGTGAAAATAATAGAACAAAAAAAACGAAGAAATAAGTGAACAAAAATCTTTCTCCTGCACATTTATTTAGGAGGGGTGTAAAGGGTTGAAGACTACACAAATTCATAACCCCTTGAGCGTTCGTTATACATGCAACTCATGTTTTATCATACAAGAATACTACAACAACAAGTAGTGTTACAAATATACGAATAGAACCCAAAGCGAAACAATATCGGTGAGTAAAAAACGATTTCCTTTAGTTGCTCTCAAACCTTTTCGTTGTGGGCTCGTAACGATAAAGTGTGATGTGAAATAAAATTGAATTGAAGTGATCGAATATAACGTAGATGTATGGGTAAGTATGTAACCGCATCGTAGCATGGAACTCTCGCTAGTGTCAGGCAGAGTTTAAAGGTGCTATTGTTATCCTTAGTAACTGTTTAAAGTTAATCAATGTAAGGAATGTAGAGCACAGTGTGGGGTTTTTATTAAATTTGTCATGAATGTATGTGTGGATAGAAAAGTAGTGCAAGTAATAAAGGAGAATTAAAAATTATTAAAAAAAAAATTGTATTTACGTAATACTTTAGGGAAGTCTCCGAACATCGATCTTGTTATAAAAAGAAATGTGTATTAGTTAAACTCTATAGGACAGTAGTCGAATTGTTCAAACAGTTTATCGTAAACTGTTAAAAAATTTTACTATTTTCTATGCACCGATAGAGATTTTTGTTTTGCCTAAACACTATTGGCCGCTTTTGTTGTTTAGAAATTTAAATATGTTTCTCTATTTTGTTTATCTCTGCAGTTTATCTCTTATGTGATCATTTTTTTTAAGCCACAGACTAAATATAAAGGAACATTTTTCAGGAAAAAGTCCTGGCAAGTCCTTTATGTTTTAATATATTACGACGACAAATATTGTCAACTATTTTCTGTATTTTCTGCAAAATATGAAAAATCTCATCTCCGGTGGTCAAATTGCAACAAGTAAGGCAAGTGGACAGGCAAAGTGATGGAAAAGTACAAAATTGGACGCACGCTACATAATATAAACACTTGGTCAGAAAAGACTTCATACGAAAATACACAACTGCATGTGAAGTAAAGAAGTTAAATTATCTGTATATGAAGGATTAACTTCTTAAATCAATGAATCTATCATATTTTGCATGGTAAAGTAACATTTTTTTTCTTTTAAAAGCTAGATAAATGGAAACTAGTTAGATGGGACAAAGACTATTTTTTTTTATATGATTCTTGATTAATTCGACACAGCTGCAGCCTGGAGCGTAAAATCTCAATGATTACTGTATTTCGCCCGAGAGATCACATATTTTCTAGGCAATACCCTTGAACATCAGTTCAGGGATAGCAAATGCGAGGAGGCGCAATGTTGAGTTAGCTAAAGGCAGACTACCACCCATGCATCTTAGAAAGTAGGCAATAAAAATTACTGAAGCTCAACACAACGGCTCTCTTAGTGGCTTTGGCGGCCCCAAAAAACGAGGATCGGGAGCGGAGGCCAAGTAAGCCACTCTCTTTAATCAAAACAATTATTAAGAAAACGCGAAGAAAAGAAAAAAACAAGAGCCCCCAAATGTTGACGACCCCCCAAACATTATAAGAACCATGATTTAAGGATATGCACCTTGAATATTCGAAATATATACAGAGATGGGACCGGCCGTGGCATCATGGTTAGAACACGCGACTACCATGCGGGAGATCACAGGTTCAACTCTTGGCTCCAGTCATCTTAAAAAAAGAAAGGAAAAAATGTTTCTTTCATTGTCGGCTCCCCTCGAATGTTGTCGACAGCAACTTCGCAGTATCAGTGTCGTGTCAATCGGCATGTCTAGTAAGTGCTTCTCAAACAGTGACGTTCGCATTCATCGATAAACAAGTAGGTGCCGTTAATTGTGAATCTAAAAAAAGAAAGCGTGTTAATTCACACCAACGCGAGAAGCTATCCCATACCTCATTCATGGGGTGTAAAGGGAAATTAAGTAAGTATACAGAGATGTTGCCTCTATCTATCTAACTGGCGCATGTCCTCGACAAATACCAGGCTTACATCACCGCCATACCGGAAATATGAGATGAAAGGGACAGGGATGCACACAACGAAAGAACTGTGACATCTTTTAGAGCTGCCATGCAGAAAGCCACGAAATTGGATGTGGTTTTATAGTCGGCAAAAGAATTCGACACCTGGTTTCGTGGTTTAACCCTGTAAGCGACCGAATAGCCACAGCTCGCATCAAGACGTTGACATTAAATATGCATTCTATGACCGCCTGGATGAGATATATGACTGCTGCCCTGCATATGACATTAAAATTTTTCTGGGAAATTTTAATGCTAAAATAGGATGGGAAGATGCTCTTGGTTCAGCAGCCGAATATTCAGTCTACACAACAGATTCACAACGGAGTCAGACTGATAAGTTTCGCGTCGGCAAGAAACATGGTTGTGAGTGGAACCAGATTCCCGCATAAAGATATCCACAAGGCAACCTGGATATCTCCCGATCAAAATACAAGAAATCAGATTGGTAATTGATGGAAGGCATGTCCCAAGCGTTATGGACGTACGTGTGATCCGCTGTGGAAATATTGACTCGGATCAACAACAAGTAGCAGCCAAGGTACGCACACGTTTACGTAGTGCTAAGAACTGCCGTACCCAACGCAAAGGAAGCTAGACCTTACAAAGCTGCATACCACCGAGATAGCCAATGTCTACGCCAACCAACTCTCTCAATTACTACAAACCAACCCCCCCCCCTAGTTCTGAAATTCCCGACACACAGTGGCAGCATATTGCGAATTCTATGACCACTGCCGCAACGACTGTACTGGGTTATGAAAAACCATGCTCAGACAAGTCCTGATACGATTTCCTGGTATGGATGTGTCTAGAAGGCAAAACTGCAACCAATGACAACGAAATCACACTAATCATCGACGATGGAGTGGAGTGTCCACCACCGAGCCAAACCAAGATCTGCACGGCGATCGCAAGCTGTAGGAGCTTATGGGGAACCGGCCCTGGCATTATGGTTAGAACACGCGACTACCATGCGGGAGATACCAGGTTCAATTCGTGGCTCCAGTCACCTAAAAAAAACAAATTCCCTCATTGCCGGCAACTGGATTTTGTCGACAGCAACTTCGTAGTATAAGTATCGAGTCAATCGGCATGTCTAGTAAAAGCTTCTAAAACAGTGACGTTCGCATTTGTCGATAAACAAGTATGTGCCGTTAGATGAGAATCTTAAAATAGAAAGCGTGTTAATTTGCAACAGCGCGAGAAGCTATCCCATACCTCATTCATGGGGTGTAAACAGGAATTAAGTTTAGTTAAGTTTAATTAAGTTTAGTTTTGTGGGAGCCGATGGACTGCCGGAAGATCTTGAGCCGGCAACATTCATGCTCCAACCCATAAACACGATTTGGCTTAAGAAATTAATTCTCTATGATTGGAATCTGAGTGTTCTATGGCCAGTGCTTAAGACAGGCGATCCAAGTGTACTACCTATCGCGGGACTAGCCTTTTACCCATTGCATTCAGGGCCTATTTAGTATGTCATGCGAAAGAATAAAGCACATTCCGGTGAACCTTATTGGACCATATCAGTGTGGCTTTAGACCTGGTAAATCTACGAACGACCAGATATTCACACAACGATAAATCCTAAAGAATAACCAAGAAATGCAGATTGACAACTACCATCTGTTGATCTACTACAAAGCTGCAATCGATAGTTCGATATGACATAAATTGTTAGAAGCTGTTGCAAAGTTTCGTATCCCCGCGAAACTAATGCGACTTTGCGGGATGACACTGACTGACAAGAATTCTTTAGAAAAAATTGGCAAAAATTTGACAGAGCCATTTTCTACCAAGCGAGGCTTAAGACAAGGCATTCGTTCGATCTCTTTAACAACGTAATGGAGATGATCATGCGGAATGCTGCAGTAAACAGTATTCCTGCAGTAAACAGGAATAACAAAAGTCACATTCTACTCACGTCTACCGATTTTATAGATGTCATTGGCCTTGGATTTCGGAATGTTACTGCGGCCTTTTCCAGCATTGAAAAGCAGTCGGCGGAAGTGGGTCTGGTGATAAATGATGACAACACCAAGTTATGTATTTCAACAAACAAAGAGTCCACTCGTCTGGGACGCTGCGTGAACGTTGACAACTATAACATTGAAGTTGTAGATGGTTTTGTCTACCTTGGCTCAGCCATACACCAATATAATAATGTCAGCCTGGAAATCAACAGACGAGTTTTAATCGCAAACCGCTGCTACTATGCGCTAAGTAAGCTATTTAATGACAAAGCGCTCTCTCGAAAAACAAAGATCCAACTCTACCAGACCCTGATCCTGCCTGTCTTGCTCTACAGGGCAGAATCCTGGGTAATGACACAAGCGGATCAATTAATTCTGGAAGTCTTCGAGAGAAAAATAATTGGAAAAATTTTTCCACCCATCATCGTTAACGGTGAGTACCGTCTGCGAATGAACCAAAAGCTGTACAATTACATCGACGTAGTCAAGCGCGTTGAAGTAGACTGAATGCGCTGACTTGGACACGTTGTACGAATGTATGAAAATGTTCCAGCTCGAAAGGTCTTCGTCAATAAACTCGGTGGGGGCCCGACCAAAACTTTGTTGGATGGACCAGGTGAAAGAGCTGTTATCTACACTTGGTGTGACTAACTAACAGCTTTTAGTAGATATTCATGTTGACGACCCGTGAATGGAATGCTTATGTCATAGGGATTATCAACATATATAAACAGAATAACTCAAACTGTAGAAGTCAATGTGCAAAATATCATCATAGCCTTTTCAGGCGTAAAAATCCTTAAACTAGTTACTGCCCGATCTTACGGGAATTGAGGGAATCATCTATAGTACTTCAGCATGTCCAGAGTTCTCTGATAGCTTAACACTACATCCGATGCTTCATACCGGAGATACAGCCGTAGCCGTTTCAGCCATGATATGAAGAATCCCGATGATTCGAATGACAATAAGTGCTATGAATGTATAGCTGACGTTCCGTTCATTGCCCCACTGACACTAATAATTGCTGATGTTTGTCGCGAATATCAGTACATATTTTATATGAAGGGACCTCCACCAAACTACGATGTCATACAAAAGTATTTTTCTAACTATTGCTGTATGGATCCACATACTGGCCTTTGGACACAGTACCCATCGCTTTAAAATTCCACTTATTCGAAATCCGTAGTAATTCATTTATTCTAAATAAAACAATCAAACTCCCCCATTATATATAAGCCGCTGTAACAGCAAATCTATCCTGTAACTCTAAAGATTGAAGACATTTACTAAATCATGTAGGGTATACACTTAAAAACTTGAGACACATTTTTGAAAAGTCTATAAAGGCAATAATGCATAAAAAATGTATGAACATGTACTCAACGTATTGCCGCCTACCACTACAAACGTTCTTTTCTCCACCTTCCAACATCAATGCATTTCCCACCCCCACCATTGATATTAACTTTATATAGCATAAAATTCACATTGATATACTAACGACTACGGTAATGATGAAGATGATGAACTGAGTCCTTAATATTACATACATACACACGCCATCACATCTAGGATATTTGGTTCTCACACCCATACACTCTTACATTTACATCCACCCTCCTCCCACGAGTCATGGTAGCGTTATTGAAAGCCTGTGTGAGAAGAAAAAAAAAAGCTTGAAACCATTTTATCATAACAATAGTGTTACATGATGGTTGACTGGCAAATACAAAGAAAATGAAAAGGACCTTAAGAATATTAGACATGTCAATATACAAGTACATGTGAAGGGAAAAATTGTTAACAAACAATGACACATACATATAGCAATACCTCAATATAGAGACATAAAAGTGGTATAGATATGAAAAATGGAAGAAAAAGCGGAGAATCGTTAACATTTTGCCATTGTCCTTTTTATGGGCCCAGACAAGAAGTACGCTGAGTATGGGTGCTGAGCGGGAGCGAAGTGTGGCAAGGAGACGACGACGGTTTGACGAGTTGCGGCGATACTACGAGTAGTAGTTGAAAGGGTCTTTATTGTGGTTGCATGTTTGTTGCATATTAAATCACGAAAAAATGGAACGAATTGCCAAAGGGGCATTTAACTCATCCTTTTTTTTCTCAGCCAGTCATATCAACAGAAACCATCGTCATCATCGTCAACAATCATATCGAAAAGGAATAGTGGAACAAAATGGAAAAACTATGAAGACCAGTACAGAAATTTCTGTAAAATAAAATAATCAGTATGATTACTACGTTAACAAAAAAAACTAGATTCGTATACTCTTTTATAGTCTTTATTTATAACTCACATAGTACATTGATGTTACAAATAAAATCTTAATTTTAACTAAATCCAAGCAAATATTGTGATTCCACAAGCTTCTAAATCTCTTATTGATAGAGTAGAATATGGTATGTCCATATTTTTGCAATACCCAATTATATAGTTTTTTCTTTCAGATTTTATAGTACCGTTTCCACTGTGCCTTCGTATAGTGCTGAGAGTAAAACTTGCATTGAAAAATTGGTTTATGTTCAAAGTCAACATAACAACTCCTGTTCCTTTGTTCGTTATTTTTTTTTTTTTTTTTTGGTAAAACGTTGTTAGCTTAAAATTTTCCTAACTTTATCACTTTACATTCTTGTTAATGTGATTGACAGCATTTTCAATAGATCGAACGATAGTTTCTACAAATTCCATTTGATTTTGAGACAAATTCATATGTACTTGAGGAAAACTAATGAAATTGCACTAAAGTGTAACTAATACTAATATGACAAGTAAAACTAAAAATAGGCATCAAAATTTTACATAATACTAATGAATTTAACAAGATGATTTTAAACTACGAATATGTAATGTTAAAAGAAAGGGTGCTGTATTTGTAAATATATGCAAAATATGCCGAATTATATAATATACTGAAGTATAAAACTTTGAACGGCTATAAAGTAATAAGATTAAAAGTTCTCAAACAAAAACTAACTATATTGGAAACACATTGGAAACGATTGAATTTCTGGCTGGCTCTGATGTGGCTCACTATGGAAGTACAATTTCGAACGCCTGCTTCGCGCAGGTGTTGTCTTCGAAAGCATCTAACATTTATGAGTTGTTTGAATTCACATAGGTAAGGTTTAGATGCTCTATTATACTTATGTCCCATTTCATTTGTTGTGACTTTTACCTAGCAGTTGCAGGAGCAAGTCTCGTCTTGTCCGCGACGACACTATTCCAGATTTCAATATCGTCCGCATACGCGAACAGGTTGTGATAATTTGTATTCACTGTGCTTGTCTTAGTAGTGATGAGTGGTAAAATTAGGAGGTCCTTTCCTAATTTTACTGAGGAAATAGTGCAATGGTCGGTAAAATAAAAGCAAAAGAGACCAACATTTTGTGCTACCTGTGGCTATGGGTGCCGACCGCTAATCTAGTTTCAATCAGAGTCAATTTACAAAGGTACCAGTTTTGATAGGATTTCACTGGTTAACTTAGTTCAATGAAAGGTAGAATTTTCTGGCGTTTTTTCTATTTTCATAGATGTACATTTCTTCATATTGTCGTCATTCCATTCATTAAGCCCTTCACCAGGCGCACGCCCGGAGTGAAATGAACACAAATAAAAAAAATGTACACAAATTTATTTCAAAATCAAAAACTTTTTTTATTTGTTTTAAAATTTGCACACAATTTTCTCTTTTTTTTTTGCTCCTAAAAAAACCTTATGTCTTTTCCTTTAAGAGCTTTTTGGTCACTTAGTGGGATGCTAGGGGGATATCTATCAAAATAAATGTTTTGTAATTTAAAACAATGCTTTTAAAATATTAAGTACTATTTTGAATTTTTTCCGAAATGTGTGTTAAAAACAAAACATACTGAGAAACTAGTCAAATCAATCTTTCCGACGGTAGGTAACATACCTTACTATTGTAATACACACAATATGTTAACATCAGGAATAAAATCAGAAAGTTTTGACTTTTTTGACAAATTCCAAAACTTTTTTGAATATTTTTCAAATTTGCAGCTATTCTTTTATTTTTTATTTTTGCTCAAAAGAAAGCTTAGGTCGTCTCTTTAAGAGCTTTGTGGTCGATTAGTGCGATGCGAGTGGGATATCTATAAAAATATCTGATTTGCAACTCAAAACAACGCTATTTAAATTCTGAGTCGATTTCAAGTTGACCGTCTGTTTGTCCCTGCGATTACAGTCGTAGTTTAAGAGATATCGAGTTAAAATTTGGAATGCAAACTCCTATCCTCAAAGGAGGTTAAGTTCAAAGATGAGGCCGATCTGGCAAAAACTACTCCCACCTCCCAAACAAACTCCCCCTTTTCGGGATCTGTCCCTGTGATTACATCCGTAGTTTAAGAGATATCGAGCTAATTGAATTTTGCATGCAAGCTTCCCTACTTGAGGCAGAGGTTAAGTTAAGGAAGATAAGTTCTAAGTTGAGATCTGACAATAACCCTCTCCACCTCCCTTCTGCAAATCCCCACTATTAAGAGAAATCCAGTTTAAATTTCATATGCAAGCTTCTACCTCTCAAACCGACGTTAAGTTCGAAGATGACCAAGAATGGACAAAAAATACTCCCATACAAACTCCCTCTTTTTGGGGATGTCCGTCGTATGTCCCCGCGGTTACAGCAGTAATTTAAGAGCTATTGAGCTGAAATTGGTATGCCAGCTTCTAATCCCCAAGCTTTATCAGGATAACGGTTTGGAGAACAAATCTGGAAGTCTAGCTACGCCCCTTCTAGTAATACTGAGGGTGAGGGTATATGTTAGTCGGTTTTCCCGACTGAAACTTTCATACTGGTTAGAATTGTGAAGGGTATCTGAGCTTCGGCAAAGCCGAAGATAATTATCTTACTAGTTAATATTATCACAGATCTCAATCTCCTCTGATCTACGTCGTTCCATACCTTTATTCTTTCTTCGGAATATATTATTTTTCTTCCTCCTCTCAACTCTCATGTCGGATTAACAAAGATGCGAGCGTCGCCTTGTATGTTAATCCTTAGTGACAGCTTTACACTCCACTTTATACCATTGTTTCATGTCGGGTCGGATTCGGTCATGAATTTTTATACCATCGCCCTTAGGGATGAGGGTATATATCATTTGATACGAAAAAAAGTGTAACACATTAAAGGAGACGAGTTAGACCCAAAGTATCTTAAGACCAAATTCGTTTCAGGACTTTTTTAGCCGATTGAGCTATGTCCGTCTGTAAATTTACCAGTATTAATATTTTTCGAAACGAACTTATGGGATTGTAAATGGACAGAATAGCCGCACCCCTTCTGGTACCTCCCATACAAAATAACCTATTTTTGGAAAATTAATATTTATTCCATAACTTCCAAACGAACAACTGGAGGATGTTTGAATTTGGTCAGCTTATTTATCTTGCAAAAGTTGACAAACCCTAAGAAAACCGAAACCTTTGACACACCCCTTCTGGTACCTTCCATACAAATGACCGAATTAACCCTCATTGTTTTACATACATATTCTTTTTGTTAGAAAACTGAATTCACTCAAATTTTGCGTATGATGTTCGCTTATGAAAAGTTGAATTAAGAATGAATATGGACTATATCGGTTCACGCCTTCTGGTACCTCCCATACAAAATTACCTATTTTTGGAAAATTAATATTTCTCCCATAACTTCCAAACGGACACTTGGAGAGTAATGAAAATTGATCGGTAAATTTATCTTCTGATAGGAGGCAAAACTTTAGAAAACCTTACTATTTGACACAACCCTGTTGGTACCTCCCATACAAATGACCGAACCCACCCCCATAGTCTCACATAAATATCTTTTTTGTAAGTACACTGAATTCAGTAAAATTTTGCGTAAGGTGTACGGTTATGAAGATTTTAATCAGGAATGAATATGGACTATAACGGATCACCCCTTCTGGTACCTCCCATACAAAATGACTTTGTTTGAAAAATTAATATTTCTCCCATAACTTCTAAGCCGGCACCCGGGGGGGATAATCAAATTTGGTCAGTTAATTTATCTTGTAATAGGAGGTAAATCCTCAGAAATCCTAACTATTTGACACACACCTTCTGGTACGTCTCAAATAAATAACATTAAATGCCCCTTTTACATGGATATCTTTTTTGTATGTACACTGAATTAAGTAAAATTTTTCCAAAGTAAGCGATTACACCAGTTTAGAAATCTTTATTTTTTGTCAGCTGCAGAGTTTTAAAATTCTAAATTTTTTATAGATTTCGGCCTCCTAAACTCGAATATGAGATTTAAAAATTTTTCGTCTGATTAGTTTTCAAGATATGAATTTTTGAATTATTTTGCAAATTTTTTATGAGATGCATCAGCTTATTGGAGAATAATTCGTAAACGCAGCCAACGATTTGAACAAGAGTAGTCTCCAATTAAAGGTAATGTGCTCCCCTAAAACCTTTCTGTACAAGCTTTTAACATCGGTTGGGCAGTTCTGATAATATAAATCCAATTTCATAACTTGAGTATAAAGATTGGACTTTCCCGAGGAAAACAATATCACTGTAGACTTAAAGCTAAACTTTACGTTGCATGAAAATGACAATAAGAAGTATAAATGCCACTGTATTCTGAGTTGATCATGCATCACAAAAATGCTTAAATTGTAATCCTAGCTGAACCTTTTTAGAAAATATCGATATTTTTCATTTCTGCCGACTGGACCAAAAGTCTTTTTACTTTTTAAACGATGACAGAAAAAAACTGGACGAATGAAATAAAAACTGTTAATTTATTATAAAAGTACACAAACTGGGATTTATGCATGATCATTGATTATTTTGACATTGCTGCAACCTGGAGATTTAAAGTGCATTAGAATCCTAAAATTTTAAAAAATCTCTATATTTCTAATTTTAAAAAAACGAGGAATTTTAACTCATATGCCTGGAAAAAACACTCTTAACATATTCGAAAATGCATTATTATAATCTCTTAATAATCTGTACGCAACTAAAAGTGATTCCTTAAAAACTACTTTTCATTTTTCTTACTATATGAATTGCGACGATATTCCATTTAAATCGTTATTACCAAAATTAAGTTAAAAAAATGACAAGTAACATTTTTCTCTATATGCTATTTTCTGGTCTTTTTCATTAAAAAATTCCATAGAATTGCCAGCATACAACATGATTTGTACTACCACATAATCACTTGTAGCTGTGAATACCATTCACAAAATATTAATTCATTTCTTGCAAAATTCTCAACTAAAGCAATGTAATGCTAGCAACATTTTTAATATACCTCATAGTATTCGTACATTAAACAGGGCAACAGACATTTTTACAAATATTTACGCCACATAAAGTAAACCATAAATGATTTAATTTCTTCATTTGTTTGTTTTAATATGGATAAGGACACAGCGGTCCGAGTTCTAGTATAACTTCTCTCACCTTATATCCACATTACCAAAACAAATCCCGACATTTTGTTGCTCTGTGTTATAACTAACTGAGTACTATTTATGCAATTGTGCATAAGCAGTAAATGCCGTAAATATGAAAACGGTTTTCATAATTTCACTGTGTATTATTTACATTCTTCCAAATCTTTATAAAAATTAAATTAAAATTCTATATTAACGTTGCGCAAGAAAATGTTACAGTGCAACTTGTAAGGTATGATTGTAATACGAATTATTTTATGCGAAAAGGAAGCGTAAGTACGTTTAAAGAAGAATTGTGTTATTCTCATCAAAATCGTAGTCACAATGAGCTAAGCTCGCTGTGGAAGTGGAAGTATACATCAAAATCAAATAACTAGCGGTTTTTTTAGTATCGATTTAAAATTGATTCCTAATTTTTTCATACCATAAAATTTTTTTAAAATTCTTATCTCAGTCTTCGCAGTAAAAGTCTAGTAAAAGCTCCTCAAACAGCTGACGTTCGCCTAGAAACAAGTAGGCGATGTTGTGTGATTTTAAACACACCAGCCACGGACGGAACGACCTGGGAGGCCTTATATAATGCTTTCAAGAGCTGTTATTATATCTTTTCTCTGCATTCCCTCATCCTTTCCAAATAAAATAGGGTATCGTTAAAAGCCAAAGCTGCAAGCTGCAGGTACTTACTTTCACCGTGTAAGTGTTTATGATGAAAGATGATGGAACATAGCCTTTTTGGATTACAGAATCCTTAGGCATTCTCCTGAACACCGACTTTCTCAAAAATGACATAAAAACTTTTCATCAGCCTGAAATGTCAGATGAAAGTCCGCTTTACTTGAATTCGATTCGCTCGATACTGAGCAGAAAGAATGTAATACGAGTATGGTCCGCCAAATGTCGTTGTGTGTACATTACGAAATAATTCCAGCGTATTTACAGGAGGCCTAATAACTTTCTTTAGTTGGTTAGAAGCAATGTTTATGCAGGGATACATTCCCAACATTTGGAAATAAATCATTGTGTTTTTTTTTATCCCGAAAGCTGCCAGATGTTCTCATGTTAAACCAAAAGACTTTCGATCCATCAGTCTATCATCTTTTGCCCCGGAAACGATTGAGAGGTGATTAAAAATCTCTGCCTCCACAGAAAATTCTATTAAAATCTCAGCATGCCATCATCTAAGGAAAGTCAGTTGAGACAGCTCTCCATTCTATAGTCTGTGCAATCGAGAACTCCGACAGGAATAAGATATACGTTCTGGAGACTTTACTAGTCATAGAGGGAGCCTCTTATAATATTTTACCTAAGGCAGTCATAACACCATTACAGACTTCCGCGACTCACTTAATTGGAATGCTTCTGGTGGAAATAACCGTCAGAGTTGAATGGGGAGGGATCACAATAACTACGAGTGTCAACAGGGGAACACCTCAGGGAGGACTTCTGTATCCATTTATGTGGTTACCCTCAGTCAATTAACTGCTACTTCAAGTAGAGATGGCCGAAAGCCAAGTATTTGCCTACGACGGTGATCTTGATATTATCTTTACGGGTAGAAACCTAAATTTTCTTAGCATTCGCACAACTCGCTTACTTAATCTAGTATCAACATGGAACGCCAACAGCGGACTATTGCTAAAATCACTACTAACCGAGCTAATCCTATTTTCTAGATAATTCAAAATACCAAAATTTGTAACACCGTCACTTAATGGGGTGCACTTCGAGTTGAGAGAGCAAGCCAAGTATCTAAGGATTGTCTTAGACTGAAAACTGTCTTGGAATTCCAATGTAGAGAAGATGAGTTATCGTTGTTTAGTGGTGACCCCTCTCTCAGAGTATTCTGGACATGCTAAACTACTAAATCGGCTGCGGTTGCATCTCTGGTGAGTATCAAAAAAATTTTAAGTTTAGCTCTCGATACACTCAGGACATTCTAAACTAATACACCGGATCAACTCAATGCCCTTAAAAACGGACTACTGTATCCCGTACCATTTTTGGTGTCATTGTTTGGGGCGGGGGGAGGGGGGTTAGAAATTTCCATCCAGCGTAAAGGTACTAGGTCAGCATAGTAAAACCCCCACAGGGTTTGGCGTTCTCAGTTCAAACTATTTGTTAATGGCCAGCTTTCTATTTAACACAGAAAATAGCCTATATGTGGCCAAAAATTTAGAGTTATTGGGGAAAATTTATAAAAAAAGGCGTTAAATAGATTTTTTGAACACTTCAATCGATAAAATTAGTTCAACTAGATTGCTAAAGAATGAAATGAGAAATCATCAATGGTTACCATGGGAGCGACAGGAGCTGATTCTATTAAAAAAATTAAAAACAAATTTGTAAAAGGACCTCCTTAACGGTGCAAGATAAAGGATAGATAAGTTCCGAAAAACTGTTGGGGTTGCCAACATGTGGGGGTCGGTCATACAATTGACCACCTCCAGCTGAACCTTTGGGGCAGTTAAAGCGGTAGGAACAAATTTTATAATAATTTGATTTGAATTTGGAAACACCCTTACGGAGTGAAGGTAGGTGCTAGGTATGTTTGGGAAAAATTTTGGGAGGGCAATATTTCTTGGCGTCGCACAGTGGCACCGCCCCATACATTTCTTGGAAAAAAATAGAAGGAGTGGTCGTGCAGCAATGAAATTTTGCAGAAACACTTCTCTGGGCTAAATTAAGAAATTTTGAAAAAATCTTGGAAAACCGCCTACTGCCACACCCACCTCCCATATAACTGCACTTGCCAAAATTTTTAGTTTTGGACCTAGGGACTCGAAAATATCCCACAAATGCATGCATTAAAATCGATCATCAGGTCGGTACTTGGCGGTAAATTTTTTTTTCTTAATTGAAAGAACAGACTCGGACCTTTAATTTTTTATAGTTAGAGGGCTAAGCAAGGCAAAGCACATAAAGTTATTTTCCACCAAAATGTGAAAAGTTGATATTTTTCAGTATAATTTTTGATAAATTATAATAATTAGTTTACTTTTCCAATTTCAATAATTTTTTTTTTCATAATAAAGTAAGTGCTATATTTTCATTAAAAAATAAAACAAAAGCCATAGCTATAAACTTACACACAAAAAAAGTTCTTTAATTGGACAATAATTGTTATCTAATTTCATTGAATAAATTTCGGTTGACTTCTGTTAGTTTTTTTAACTACAAAATTTCACATTTCATAAAAAACGTTGGTGAATTATTCTTATCCAAATATTTCTTTACAAAACCACATCATTAAAAATTTGAAAATGCAAAGTAGAAAAACACTATTTTTTCCACAGAAATGCCACTGTGCGTCGGTCATACATTTAACCCCTCTATAGGTGATTCCGGGCCAGTTGTTTGGGTTGTTGTGCATTTTTTTACAATCACCGCCACATTTGCACCCGATGTGCAACCACTTCAGCCCAACACAACTCCCCTTTTATCCCTCGACTTCGTGTCGGATGCCGGGCTTGTTGTGAATCACCGTTACCTTTGAACCCGTTGTGCAGCCAGTTGAGACCAAATAAACTCAATTTTTTCCGCTTATAATTTGTTTACCCAACCTCATAAAATGAGGTGGTTAGCCGTGTCGAAATCGAAAACTCGAGCACTAATCTGCACAGACCGCCAATCGGGGCTGCTTTTAATTTACTGGAAACCATGTTTGCTACATACCTGACGATGAAGGATTGTCATTCATCACTAAGAATGATGGCTAAGTATTTCGACATCAGACTCATCTGCGATTTAACGACCGGGCAATTTATTAGCGGATGAGCTATCTAGACATGTTACTACGGCACAGATTCTTTCGGCAACAGAAAGTGTTGGTATGTCAAACTCTATCTACCGACTGCATATTCAATTATAAATGGAGACTCACTCGAATTTGTAAACAATATAGGGTTCTCGGCCGCGGAGTAAACAAAAAGAGGACTAAGCAACTACTTAACTTGCCGAAAGATAGTAAATCGGCAATTTAATCCGCATTACCTTTATTACATTACTTACTTACTTAAGAGGCCCATTATAACTTAAGAACGTGGTTCATAAATCTGAAGCCTAAAGTATTAAAGAATTCCACACGCTTCGGTCTTCTGCGTGCATTCTCCACTTAGTACTACCAGATGGTGGCACGTCGCCTAGCACTTGATTCTCCCAACGTAGTTTGGTTCTCCCTGCTCTGCGCCGTCCTTTAGGTTCGCCATGAAACCTAAACCATCCTGGCAACATGTCCCAGCCATCGTAGTCGTTGGATTCTGACTCTTTTAGCTACGTCTATGTCGTGATAAAGCTCATACAGCTCATGGTTCATCCGATGGCGTTCAACATTCACGGTGCGTCCCCATCGAGAGGACTCTTTGTTCGTCATTATTTTTCTTTTGTTCTCGTTAATCGCTAAACCCCGACTCCTTTTCTGGTGTTAAGAAAACTGCAGTAACATCCGGCAGATTTCAGCCAATGATGTCTATATCATCGGCATAGGCTAGTGGCATGTGACTGTTGTGGAATATGGTGCCTGACACGTTGACACCAGCCTTTCTCATCACCTTCTCCATAACTATATTAAATAGTGTACAGGACAGGCTATCACCCTACATGTGACCTCTTTCCGTGTTGAATGGTTCAGAGTGTTCCTTACAAATCTTAACCGAAAATTTGGGTTTTCCAAGGTACATATGCAAAATCCAATCAGCTTTGCAGAAATAACAAACTCAGCCATGGCCTAATATATATAAGGAATGTCGGAGAGTCGAAGGTAGCTTTGTAGTCGACAAAGAGGTGTGTAGGTGTCGATCTTATTTTCATGAGTTTTTTCAAGGATTTGTCGTCAGGTGAATTTTCGATCCGTCGTAGATTTACCAGGTCTAAACCAGCACAGATAAGGTCCAGTTAGTTTTTCTACAATTGTATTTAGACGTTCACAAAATATGCTCAAAAGGACCTTGTACGCAATTGGTAATAGTCTTAATCCACAGTATTTCTTGCATATTGGACATAACAGACTCAGACTCCAATCCCCGGGCATGCTCTGCTCTAGCCAAATGTTTTCCATGAGATGATGCACGCTCCGAATCAGCTCCTCCCTGCCTGCCTTAAACAGTTCAGCAGGGAGACCATCGGCTCCAGCCGCTTTGTTGCTTTTAAGGCGGTGTATTGCTACACGTATCGCGCTCTGGCTCGGAGGTGGACAGTTAATACCATCGTCATGGATTGGAGCGGGGTCTTCTGGAGTGGTGTCCGTATCCTTCGGAGCAACTCTGTGCACTCATCCTGCCTCCTCTTCAGCTCCTTCTTTTTCCGTGGAAAGAGACGAGTTGCCTCTCGTCTCTTCTCCCTGTGCAGTTCACGAACAGCCCGCGTTGCCATTGGCTGCAGTTTTGCATTGTATGCAGAATCCGTCTCTTTCGTGGCATTTCGACATTCATCATCGTACCAGGAATCTTCTTGAGGCGGCTTTGAGTACCCAAGAACGAGTCTCGCAGTCCGTTCTATGGAGTCGGTTATATATTGCCACTGCGAGGTAATATTATCTGGGGTTGGAGCAGGCGTCCGCTACCTCTGTGATCCGCAGTTTACCGATACCCAGCTTTCGTACATTACGTACATCGTACATTATGTGCTTTTACATTAGGACGTAGAAACTTCACCCTCTGTAGATTCTGCATGAAGAAACAACAAAATACCTTCTCTTGGATTGCCCAGCATAACCTAGACTTGGAACTAGGGTGTTAAGAAAGCACATAGTAAGCACCGACTACATGCCGGAAATACTTGTAAGACTGATCAGAAAATTCATAGAAATTGCGATTTAGCTAGATAACTGGTCAATATTTGCATTAGTAGAAAGTGGGCTTCATTATCCTAAGTGTCCTAGGCAATATGCAACCTTTCTAACCTAACCTAACCAAACCTACTTGATAATAGAAATCATACCAAATCATATGTTATATGACATTCCCTTTAATTTATTCTTCTTTTCTAATATATAGATGAGTTTCCCTAATGTCCTTATATGCTGCCTACCCTTCCTTTCATTCATTCATACACATAGATCCATTGTTTGGTCTTTTATTTCCTTCCGCAAAATGTATTAGCACAATTGTTCGCCTGACACAGTCAATGTAATGCGTATGACTTTGTCATCACCATATCATAAAATTATAAATTCTATTAACTTTTGTCCCCATTATATACGACCGAAGCCTTTGTCCATTTAACCAAGCATCGTATGAACCAATCAAGGATACGTCGTCTGAGCCTTGGGTCCGTCCGTCAAATGCTGAGGTCTCTTATTAAGTTATATGTTGCAATGGTAGCGCCTAAACAATCTGCCAAAGAATATCATCAGTAAATGGTCATAGCAATGGAGTGGAAGGAGCTGACATCCTCCCCTGATAAACTACTATTACTTTATTTACTTATCATCACAGACGACATTTTTACCGTATTTATAATGACCCTTTCACCACATGAACAACCTATTTATGTGTGTGTGAGTGAGAGAGACAGGGGAAAATATTTGTGTAGAGTGTTGAGTGTCTTTATTGTGTATGTGAACGCATTAATGCCACTAAAGTCCTTTTTATTATTATGGTAATGGTGCTACTTCCGTTTTTGCTTCTTATTTTTTCCATTTCTCTGGTGTTGTATGTGTGTGGAAGGGCAATAGAGAAAGGGTCCGAACGCTGTAACATTACGCAGTCTTATGTGTGGTTTTAAGTTTGCCTGGACAAATGGTATAGCAGAGAGCACTTCAAAGGATCTACGGTGAAAAGTGATAATATTCAGCTTACGAGGGCATTATAAAAAATTGGGGGAAAAATTACAAGGTAAATTTATTACAAGCACATGTTGTTAAGGTTATGACCTATAATAACAGACAGCGTAGCACTTTGAAACTACATTGAGAACGATCCCATTGATATACCTGCAAATTTTAAAGTCATTACTCATTATAAGTCATCTTCGCCAAACTTAAAAAAAAAACTTAATTTACCTTTACACCCCATGAACGAGGTATGGGATGCTTCTCGCGTTGTTGTGAATTAACACAGTTTCTATTTTAGATTCACAACAAACGGCACCTACTTATTTATCCACGAATGCGAACGTCACTGTTTGAAAAGCTTTTACTAGATGTGCCGATTATTTCGACACTTATACTGCGAAGTTGCTGTCGACTATATCGAGGGGACAGGCAATAGAAAAATGTGTAGATGACTAGAGCCGGTATCATTAGACCACATTTCCTTGCCACACCCACCCATCCTCGTTGCCTGCATTTTCCTGTGGCCACTACATGTCTGGGCGTTGAATATTTCTCTCATCGACATCTTGAACGGTAATTTCATCATCAGTGCATTTTGTTGCTGATGTAATTTCGCATAAAATTTGTGGTTACATATAAACTGTACAACCCCATAAAGCTCTTCACACACACACACACACTGGCACACATGCGTCATGATGAATGTGCTCAAACACATTAACTTATATTTACACATGTTTGCGTAGTGTTTCTGTATGTTTGTAAGTCAGAATTTTGTTTGGTCGTTTTTTATAACCTGGCTGTATTGACTTTTAGCCTTTCTTTGTAGTTGAACTTATAAATTTTCCTAGTGGACGGAGGGAGAACGGGTTCTGAGTAAAAGTAACCACATTTCTGTTAACATTTAATGCTTTTGCCTTTTATGACCAACACTCAGTGCTTGCGAAAGTGTCGCTTGACTATATGTGTGTGTATGTGATGTGGTGTGAGTGTACTCGTCCAACTGTTATCGTTATGTTTTACAGTAAACTATAACAACTACCACAGTTAGCCTTGTTCTAAGGTGGTGTGAGACAGTGGTTGTATGGGCAAAATTGTTTTGCGGTTCTAAAGAGTATTGCGAGTAATGAATATAATTGTGGGTGAAGGAAGATTGCGATCATTGGGAGGATACCACCAAATTAGCATGGACGTTTCCACCGTAGAGCACATTTGGTGTCAAAAGAACTTTTTTGGTACAAAAGCTGATATTAGGTATTTATATCTCACATTGTACTTTCTCATCAAAAAGTACGACAACGACCAACTGAGCGGTGATGTCACCACTGTGCACCTACTGATGTTTTATTTTTACTGGGTAATGATCATAAAGTTTAAATTAAAACTCATAAAATATTAAAGGAGTGAACTGTTGTCAAAAGGAGAAAACTTCTGCTTGCTTATATGAAATTATGATAAAGTCAATATTGGCGTCGATGGGCGATATTACACGGTTAATTTTTTATTATTGTCACATTATGTTAAAACTGTTAAAAGGGGTTTACAACGTTACGTCGTTGCTGTAGAAATATAGTTCAAAGTACACTTGATGTGAGAACATACATAAACAGAATGGAAAAATTTGGTTAGTTTTTGGAAAGAGAATGTAGAAAGATTATACAACAGTTCCATTCCTGTCTTTTATAGAAGAGATCCTTTCCAAATTGGGGTAGACATGTCAATTCATCAATTCACCAAAATCATTATATCCTTGAAGTATTGTGCCCGGACATATCTCCCACGGACATAATCCCCAAAACGATTTTGTGGCCTATGTCCGCCACGCTCTGCGGACATAACCCCCAATTTGCATTTGGGATTATGTCCGCGGGACATAGCGGACATAAGCCCCAACAAATATAACAATGATGGGCCCATATATTTTACGGAGTATTTTTCAATCGAATACTGCCAGAACCCAGGATTCTGCGCCAAACACAGGTAGAGCCAGTTTATGATATAGCTGGATTTTTGTTCGTAGAGAGAGGGCTCTGTTATCAAATCGCTTGCTTAGTCCGTAATAGCTTCTATTCTCCGAACTTCGAGGCTAACGTTTTTTGTTTGATCGATGTCGGAACCTAGGTAGATAAAATTATCTACCACCTCGAAATTATAGTTGTCAACGTTCACGCCGCGTCCCAAACTAGTAAATTCTTTGTTCTATGAAACTAATAACTTCGTTTTGTCCTCGTTCACTATTTTTTTGATTCCTTATGTAAAGCTGAGAAGGCTGCAATTACATTCCGCAATTTACAACCGATGTGTCTACTTCATGAGCGTATGCAAGTATCTTGTTGCTGCTTTTGTTGAATATCGTACCATTTATATTTATGTTTAGGCATATCAAGTAGACTCATCGGTCGAAAACTGCGGGTTGTGGCTGCAACTTCCCTCATTATCACTCAGTTACAACCCGCAGTTTTCGACCAATGATGTCTACGTTATCTGACTACGCAAGTATCATGTTCCTTCTCTTGAATGTCGTCTCACTGGTTTTTATTGCAGCCATCACTATGTTGAAAACATCACTCGATAGGCCGTCGACTTGTTTAAGGATTTGTCTGGTAAGGTCCTTGACACTCTTCATTGACGACTTCGTATAAGTCAGCGGTATTCCTCAAAGGCGTATCAGCTACGTTGGAATACCAAAGTCAATTATTAATTTCAGCTGTATCGGGCTGTCTTGTCCAGCTTTATACGGGTTTGCGTAAGTCTTGTCCAGGATTTGCAACAGTGTGAATATCTGGTCTGGTAAGGATAACACTGACTTTAGTCTTTCACATGGAATTCTTTCGAGAAGACCTTATATGCAACGAGTGCTATATATACTAATGCTGCGGTTGTAGGAGCATACACTTGTATCACCTTTTTTCTGCACAGGACATAATACGCTTAGATTCCAATCATCGGGCTTGCACTTGTTAAGTCAAACCGTGTTTAGGAGCTGATGCATGCTCGTTATCAGCTCAACGCTACCGGACTTGAAGAGTTTTGCCGAAAATCAGTCGGTACCGATTGCTTCATTATTTTTCTGCCGCAATATTGCTCTTCTTACCTCAGTTTGGCATGGTGGTGAGCAATCTTAGTCGTCGCCAATTAATGGCGTGGTACCTTCACATTCGTTGTCTTCCACAAACAGCAATTGCTGGAAGTATTATCTTATTATATGCAGCAACCCCTGCGTATCATCAACCATCCTTGTCATGGCACCCTTGGTGGAATCGCTGTTCCCCAACCTTTACTTTAACATTCAGATAACATTTTCGGGTTTCACTTCTAGCCCTGTATCGCTGTATCTCATAGTTGCCCCGTACCTTTAACGTTTTGTTTAGCTCTTTAGCCTGTTTCACCGTCTCCTTGTGCCGTTCCCTAACAGCATGGGTTACAATTGGCCGTATATTGCATCTTGTTCCTTATTCGTCTGAGCTCCGTTTTTCCTATCCTAGCACGGTTGTTGCAGAGGTTGCCATGAAATGCGCTTTGTGCCGCCACCGTGTATTGGCAACTTCAGAAGTAGAGGCGGTGTCTTATAGCACTTAGTTTGGAGAGCTGATTTGAATAGGCGCTGGCTATCTATGGGGTTTGCAGCTTTGTGCAGCCCATCTCTCTTTGTGAGTTGTTACATGCGGCATTCGCTCTGCTTAATTTTGTGCATACCTTAGCTGAAACCAGGTAATGATCCGAGCCAATGTTGGCAACAAGCGCACATCCATGACACTAGTCGTTCGTCGATTACCACATGATAAATTTGGTTTTTGGTGTTTTGATCTGGGGATAACCAAGTTGCGGATATTTTTCTGAAATCTAGTTCGACTCAAGACCATGCGCTGCGAAGCAACGCAGTCTAAAATTTCCGGCTAAATTTTCCGATCGCTGGACCAGGAACATAATTATAACGGAGGTTTTAACTTAGGCTGTGGTAGCTCAGCCGCCTCCAAGGACCGTCAAAATCTTAAGAAATAAAAGAGTGGATTTTCCCTGACTAGGGCAATATATTTTTTTTTTTCCTTATTTTATAATCTACAAAATTTAAATAGAGCAAAAACACTCCAAATCCTTAAGCTAAGAGCAGTCACCGGTCTGATATCCTTAAGATGTTTAATGGCGGGTAATGATGTCTGGGGATTATGCTTGGTCGGTGGCCTCGTATCGTTGATGGTATCTGGTGTAAGGTGTTGCGGTGCATGGGGTTATCCTTTGTACGGAGAAGCGGTCCTTAGACGAGTGGCGGTAATTCGGTGACAGGAAACAGGACGGGTTTGACGCGGCAGTAATTTGGTGATTGAACACGGGACGGGTTGCGGTAATTCGTCGAGGACTCACAGGTAAACGAGGCAGGACCTCCTAGTGAGAATTGCTTAGGTCCTGTAACAAAAGGATAATAACTACTATTAATAGGCCCTGTACTTATAACTACGAGGACACAGACTCGAAGGTCCGATTGTACAGGCCTATTGCCCGATTGTGCAGACTCAATGTCCGATTGTACAGGCCTATAGCCCGATTATACAGACTTCGATTGTACAGGCGTATTGCCCGGTTGTAGAGACTTATTGTCCGATTGTACATGCCTATTGTCCGGTTGTAGAGACTTATAGTACGATTGTACAGGCCTATATCCCGGTTGTACAGACTTACTGTCCGATTGTAGAGACTTAAGGTCCGATAGTACATGCCTATTGCCCGGTTGTACAGACTAATTGTCCGTTTAACAAAGATACTAGTCTTCGTACAATCCCAAAGGATCAAGGAGATCAGATAACATTCCTTGACTTGGCAATAAACTTCGTCTTGGAGGACTCACCGACGATCGTTGTGAATAAACCGTCATCTTATATTATGGGTGACATGAACCAATTGAGAATTATGTAGTAGTAGTTTGCACTGAACGCAGTAATTTAAAAGAATCTTTATGCAACTGCCCGATGATGCTGTTGTGTTGTGATGTTGTGTGTGTCGCGACAGCCTTTGCGTTGCTGAACAATGATGCTGTGTGTGGTGGTATGCTTTGTCGACTTTTAGTGTATTTTTGTAGTTCTATGCCATTGTGTAATAATCCCATTATGGATAAGAATGTGACTTAGATCACTCTGCTTCAAGTGTAATAACTGAAATTCTGCTTTCGTTTTTACATATGTACATTCATATCTATTAGAAAAAAAAAATACATACTGTCATATAAAAGAAATTTCCAGATATTTCGAAAATGCCTCACATGTTCCCTAAGATTTGGAATCGTTGGTCTTAGGGAAATATGAATCCACACTTCCAACACATTTTCAACGAAGTATCAGATACTAGTTCTTGGACAGATATGTATACAATCGTTATTAGAAACCTACTGGATATTCAATGTGGATACTTTTGTAACACTAAAAACAAAAAACATTGCAAGGACAAGTTAAGTTCACTAGATTTCTATTCAATTTCAACAAATTCCTTATGGCAAAATCAAACAAAAAATATATTTTTTTCTTCTCATATGCTGATACATTACATAAACTCCCACCCTGCAATACAGCGTCTCTTCTCGCCACCAAAATTGTTGCATTTCAAACAACAACAAAAAGGTTCAAGTCTTAAGTGCATTATAAGTGGCTACGGAAATTGTTTTCTTACATCGTAACTCTAGCCAACTCTGTCACACTCCGAACTTGGTGTAGAAATATAAATATTGCTGCAGCGACATGAAGGAGTTGTTCTTCTAATACTTCAAGTATTTGTTGCTTTTGCGCCTGCTAAGTCACTTTGTTGTAAAAAAACCTCGTCCGCGTTTCTTGGTGCCATGAGTTAGAGGCACAAGAAGTTATCGTCATCGGGATCAAACCCAAGTTCTTTTTATTGTCCTTTGCCAGCTCACACTTCATAACATCAAAGTATTTTGCCAAAGAATGAGGAAGAATGAAAGTAAGACGTACCAGGGGAAGGAGTACGTTGTATACATCACCCAGAAACATGTCAACTTCGTCATCATTAACATTGATTGTGTCATGTAATACATCACATGCCACCACATGTAACATGCCACCAACTAGTTAGAATGTGTTGCAAGTAGCAAGTTGCGGTATTTATGATTGTGTTACTCGCATTACTGCATGTAGATTTCTATATTTTCTTGTAACATTTACATAAAAGATATATAAATAATTTTCGCAGACATTTTTCTTAGCATTTCATGGGGCAATGGAAAATCCGGTTGAAGTACTTGAGGGATATGTTTAGAATCAAATGCTATGGAGTAGGGCTTGAGTTAAGGAATAGATTTTAATTGCATATTACTCATACGCAATGCAGTGCATCACTCGAGACATGCTAAAGAAGTTACTAAACTGCATTCGAGGGGGGTAGTAGTACTTATCGTTTTCTCAAATGGATTTCGAAGTGAGTTAAATATGGATGTAATATTTAAGAGATTAGAGAACATTTGAATGAGTTAACCCCAGATGGAAAATAATACACTAGAGAAATGAATTTAAAAATTCAATATTTTGTAAGATTTGGTTTCATTGGATCATAAACATTGTGAATACTTTAAAAACCAGGGAAGACCTGTGTATTATCGTTTATCTCCTACATTAACCAAGGATTAATAGAAAACTCTTATGCAAGGTTTAAGACTATCATTATGAGGCAAAATTCAAGGCCGAGAGCAAATATGATGTGTTAGTTAAAATGTAGGTTGTGACTGAATTCAAGATTCCCTAAATTGAGATGAACTTGCATTGGAATGTTTGATAAAAGTTGTTTGTGGTTAACTATTCCATGAGAAAATTACCCCAACTTTAAACGTATTCCCTACAACTTATTCAAATTTCACCTGTCTTTCCACTACGTATACGTATTAGATTAGTATTTCCATCAAAGTAATCATGCGTACTATAAGACAAACCACAATGCCATCTGCACATCACTCATACGTCACCAGATCCCCCTTGTGATTAGTTCACCTCCCTATGCTGCGATGAGTATTAAAATTCACATAAATACTCCCTACAACTCAGGCTAATGGAGTTTTTCGATTTCAAAAAACAAATTGTAGATTAACCTCATGCATTATTAAAACATCGGAGTAGTCGCATGCGACAACTCACCTCTGCTGACATTTGTCATTCAACTGACAGTCACTAATGCGGAGTAATGTTATCATTAATTTAACCCACATCATTTACAATTTAAAACGACAACTTTGAGAGCGTAGCTCGGGAGGAATAAAAACGAAAACAAAAGAATGTTTTTACGGCTTTAAAAGGTAAACAAAATCAAGGGAATGAATGATTGCATGAAGGGAAAAGTGCAAAGTGGTGGCGGATAACTGATCCATAACGACCACATTGCACACCGTACAGACGCATATGCGAATACGTAAATTTATCGATCTTTATTATAAAATTGTGTTAGTTGTTAGTGTTAGTGTTAGTGTTAGTGTTAGTGTTAGTGTTAGTGTTAGTGTTAGTGTTAGTGTTAGTGTTAGTGTTAGTGTTAGTGTTAGTGTTAGTGTTAGTGTTAGTGTTAGTGTTAGTGTTAGTGTTAGTGTTAGTGTTAGTGTTAGTGTTAGTGTTAGTGTTAGTGTTAGTGTTAGTGTTAGTGTTAGTGTTAGTGTTAGTGTTAGTGTTAGTGTTAGTGTTAGTGTTAGTGTTAGTGTTAGTGTTAGTGTTAGTGTTAGTGTTAGTGTTAGTGTTAGTGTTAGTGTTAGTGTTTGTGTTAGTGTTAGTGTTAGTGTTAGTGTTAGTGTTAGTGTTAGTGTTAGTGTTAGTGTTAGTGTTAGTGTTAGTGTTAGTGTTAGTGTTAGTGTTAGTGTTAGTGTTAGTGTTAGTGTTAGTGTTAGTGTTAGTGTTAGTGTTAGTGTTAGTGTTAGTGTTAGTGTTAGTGTTAGTGTTAGTGTTAGTGTTAGTGTTAGTGTTAGTGTTAGTGTTAGTGTTAGTGTTAGTGTTAGTGTTAGTGTTAGTGTTAGTGTTAGTGTTAGTGTTAGTGTTAGTGTTAGTGTTAGTGTTAGTGTTAGTGTTAGTGTTAGTGTTAGTGTTAGTGTTAGTGTTAGTGTTAGTGTTAGTGTTAGTGTTAGTGTTAGTGTTAGTGTTAGTGTTAGTGTTAGTGTTAGTGTTAGTGTTAGTGTTAGTGTTAGTGTTAGTGTTAGTGTTAGTGTTAGTGTTAGTGTTAGTGTTAGTGTTAGTGTTAGTGTAAGTGTTAGTGTTAGTGTTAGTGTTAGTGTTAGTGTTAGCGTTAGCGTTAGTGTTAGTGTTAGTGTTAGTGTCACTGTTATCGTTAGTGTTAGTGTCACTGTTATCCTGGCAATGGTAGGATATTAATTGTATGTTTAATTCACAAAATTTTAATGGTTGTATAACAGTCCTTGAGCCTTACTGTTATCGATAGTCTGACGTCCCTAAGTTGTCTGAAGTTACGGGTGTTGGTACTAAGAATTATGTTTGGTCGACTAGCACGAGTCCTTGATACGCCTGGTGTAGTAATGCTTATCTTATTCTCTTGTGCGTATATGCGGTCATTGATAGCATCGGAGATCTTTATGAATACACACTTCCTGGGCTTGTAAGATGCAGACAATGCGGTCGGTAGTATGAGCCCACCGTTGTCGATCAGCTATATGGACTGGGATGATGTGAATAAAATGGTCGGTGAAGATAAGGTGAAGTGGGTTATTAATACTTTTGAGCCCTTCCATTCGCCTGGTCCTATCATACTGCAGACCTATGTGCATGATATAACTGAAATTCCGTGCGCTCGAAAAAATTAGCCTAACTCGAGCTCTAAAGATTCGTTTTGGATGACGGTTTCTATAATCCTACTTAAATTTCTATTAAAACCTTATGACGGAAAAAGCTTCCCGTCTTGCCAGACGAAGTCGCAAGCCCTAGCAAAACTGAAACCGGGAGCAATGGTAACGTCTGTTTAATGCCCTGCATACATAGGTTCCTAGTGCCATTAAAGCATGAGTCGTGTTTGCCACTGCCCGCTAACAATGAGATTGGGCAGTAGCCATGACAATGTTCTTTGGATTTTTCCCCGGTTTGGGATAGAAACCATCATTATTTCTTTCCACTCCACCGGGAAGTACCCAAAATTCAGGCAATGGTTTGACAACATTTTTAAAATTGTCCATATAAAGCAAACCTGTTCGTTTTTATACCCTTCACCATGCGCATGAACAGAGTGAAGGGCATATTAATTTTGTTCTTCCATTTGTAACGCCAATAAGGAGGCGTGGTAGGTATGACAATATATATCTTATATATAAAAATGAATCGATGTGCAGTTGTCTCGCTAAAACTCAAAAACGGCTGGACCGATTTTCAAAATTTTTTTTTTGTTTTGTTCGCTATAGCTTCCGGATGGTTTAAAAGGTTTTATTTTTTCCAAAAGTGGGCGGCGCCACGCCCCTTTTTTCAAATATCGCTCAGACGGCTTTTCTAATAGACCGATTGATACAAAAATTTTACCATGAGGTACTGTTGACCTGTAGATAGTTCCTGACTACATTTGGTTGTAATTGGATAAAGGGGCGTGGCACCGCCCATACAACTTGAAAATTAAAAAGGCTATATTTCATGAACTATCAGAGGTATGAAGATGAGATTTGGTATATATGTTGTTGGAGCAGTATAAATTACAGCCAGGACGGAAGTGGGCGGTGCCAC